>CM060963.1:157275800-157413300 GCA_030765045.1 Tenodera sinensis
CCACGTTGTTCGTGCTTCAACTGCTGTGTCAAGATCTCCCCAGTCCCCGCTGGAGGGGAGCCTATGAACCACCCTTCAGTGGCTTGGGAGGGTCTCCGCCAGGCACCCTCCAGTCCGATGCCCAAGTCCTGGAAATACTAGGGGGTTCTGCATGTCTCTGTTGTCTACGCCGGCCGGTCCTGCAGCTAGCCCATGCGTCTCCTGCGACTCCTTGAAGTTTGTGAATGTACGAGTTGTTTTCCGATTGACCAGGGTCGGTGACAGACAAATTAATACTCATGGGAGAAATTCAGGAAATTTTAACTTCGCTTCCGGTCGCAACATCGAGTATTTACTTCTAGTAAATGACATCTCTGGGTTATGATGAAGTACGAGACGTGACAAGTCGAGGCGGGTGGTGGGGGGGGGGGGGGTGGACTCAGCATCTCGAACTATTGAAGATATTTTGTATACCTTTGTCCCTGACAAACGGGAGGGACGGGTAAGAGAGAATACAGAGGATGAACAAAGCTACATAACGGGGTCCCAACAAAGATTTCGATTCTCCTGTCGCAGCTCACACAAACGGTTCCCTTCCCCCCTGCAGACTTACAGATCCCCTGGGGCCGCGGGACTCGAAGACCCCCGCCCCCCGATCTGGACCACGAAGGTTTACAGAGAGCATCGGTTTTCCCTGTCATGCAACGCCGACACTTTCAACCCTGGAACAGACAAGCTGGATGAAGGTGAACTGAAAGGAGAAGTGGAGTAAAATGGAGGGACAGATAATTTGGGGGATGTAATAAAATTAACCTTCCCAGCATTCTGCCTGCGACACGTGGAAACCACTCAAAAACCGTGGGTCAGGAATGTCGTTCACGGGGATCGAACTCATGACCAGCTGAATGAGAGTCTCTTTGGGTTAAGGCCAGACTTTAGTCAGTTGACTGGATTGGTCAGTTTGAGCTGTTTCCGGTTATTTATCCAAAAATGTAGTAAAGCCTACAATCCAAATAAACGTTAACTTCGTCAACACGTTAGATTAGAGAGGTGACCTTGCATAGCACCTCATCCACTGGCAGAGAAAGGACACATGTTAATTGTCTATCTGAGATGCCCACGTGCAGGACAGCTTCACGTTCTCCTTCATACCTCTTGTTTTTGTACATTTATTTTGTAATCACAAGGTTACGTCAGTTGATGAGCAGCGACCCCTCTACTTCTTTCTTTCTTTTAACATACCAATAGTAATGAATTCCAAGCATACAATTCTTCTCTTTTTCTTTCTTCTTCTTCTTTTTCTTCTAATTTTTGGTAATTTTGAAGTCTCTTAAAGGCTTAAAACGTGAAGTATTGTTAAATAAATTACACAATGAATAGATAAAACTAAAGAATAGCTTAGACTTCAACATGTATCCTTAGAAAGCAGATAGGAAAGTGAATTAAATCTTACTGTTACAGACACTTTGCTCTTTGTCTGGAATGTTATAAAACTCTTCCTCGAAAGATGATCAGAATTCAAGCAGAGCTCTTGTTTGATTCTTAATTTTACACGGTATAGTGGTTCCCACAAGTAATGTTAATACCGAAAAAACAGCAACTAAAGGAACTGTCGCTTTTATTATTATTCTTTGAACTGGAACCCATTTTCACTGTATAAGCAATTGAATATAATTTATTTCATGAACGCTTACTAACATCATAGAACTTTTAGTTTTGATTTACGATGTATAGTGCATAGTCATAACAATGAAATACTGAGAACGATATGATTGAAAATGAGTGAACCATTCAAATTTAGATCAAATTCGACTGGAAAAACCTATTTCTGTACACACGCGAAGTCTGGCCGGTGTTTCGCCTAATGGTCATGCCAATAATTTATTTATATACATGAAATATTTAAGCTACATACATAAACCAGGTATTATTTTAAAACTATAGAACATTTCCCATTGAATGGAGTAAATATGAAAGTATTATATTAATATTACCTATATATTATGAAATTTGAAGAAACGTTTTTATCTCAAAACTCACGATAATAACCTGACCGTTTCAGCACCCTTATGTAAATGACAATCCATCGGAATTCTGTAGCACAGGATAGGTAGCGAAGGGAGACAACTAACACAACTCCAATGGACCTTTTGTGCACACATCCCCGGGAGGAACGAATGCTGCTTACTCACATGTTGTGTGACACAGTGAAAACAACGACCAAGACATGTCAAAGAAACTGATTTGATGCCTCTTACTTCATGAATTTAGGCCCTTATCCTGTTTCCAGATCAAGAGAGCTTCTCCATCTTGATAATGGTTGACCAACACTTCCGCTTCGTTTAGGATGACAATAGGTGGTATGCATGGCAATCTTTTCTATCGATGTGATTAAACCAAATAAGTTTTGGACTTCCTCTGCCAGGCTTCAAATATTGCATTATTATTTATTCATTGTAGTTCTTATCTTACACCGTGTAACCTCCGACCAAAGGTGTGAAACTCATTTCAGTTGTTTCTATTTTTGTTTCGTCCAATCTACTGATTGCCTTGTTTTCACGCATAGGATGTCTGCAGCCCGAATTTGGGTGGTCGCAGGTTCGATCCCCATGACCGCGCTCTTTGATATGGTTTTTGCCGTGGTTTCCCCTTGTCACTTAGGCGAATCCTGGGATGCATTCTTTAATGTCATGATTTCCTTCCATCATTTCCCTTCATTCCGTTTCCTTATCTTTTTAATGTGCTTTCAGGTAAGTAGTGTTGACGGTGTCGGACAGATGGTGCGGATGCTTGCGCATGTTAACCGCTATTCTCGGCGCTAGGTGGCGTTTGGGTGGCCACTGTCCTCCGTAGGAGGGAACGCCTGTACGATACCCATCGGAGCCACGGAACACCAGCTGTGGTGGGGGAAGGGGGACGCCTGTACGACACCGGACCCGTGGTGTGTGGTGGTTGCTCGATAGGGCCTGGAGTCGGGATGAAGTGATCTCAGCACTTGTCAGGGACTTCCGTGTATCTCTGTGGTACCCTGTGGTTCCCTCCCTTCATGCCTGCCTCCTGATGGGTGGGGTGTTACCCACAATAGATTTGAGTTTGTCGTGATGCACCAGCTGTCTCCCTCCTACTTTACCCTATACCCTATTTCACCCATAGATTGTTGGTAAGTAGTTAGAAGTAGTCAGAGAGATGGGCCTCCAATAATTGGAACACAGCACCACATGTAGGCCCTTTGTGCTTCCAAAGTGACTTCTGATATGAAAGATGAAGAAATGGCACGAAGCTCGATCACTTCCGGACAACATGTGCACTAACAGGGCGGGATTCCCAACGATTCCAAGTGGCTATCTCTACCTGAGTTATTTGCAACCTGGTTTAGACGAGAGTGCTCCCAGGAAGGATGGGTACTGTCAAACGCCAGGGAGAAATATTTACCAAAACACAAATCCCACCTTTTTACTAAAACACAGCAGCTGTCGTCACCCTGAAACGCACGAGGAAAAACAAATGAAAGAAATTATGGAGAGAGAAACTGATGGACATCAAATTTCTGGTAGATGCGGAACCACCCCAGTATTCGTCTACAAACCAAATGGAAACCACATAAAAACCCATGATAGTTACTGGCCTGACAGGAATCGAACTTGGGTTCTCCCGAATGCGAGCCTCATACTTACTGCGGAGCTATCTCGCTCACAATTTTAGTAAGTGGACTTAAAGTTTTGTTCTTATTGCCCTCACATGCATAGGTTATTCTTTACATATCTTTTCTGGCACTAAGGTACTGTGACAAATGACAAGTCCAATTACACTATGTCACTTTATTCCTCTTCTAAAACTGAAACACGAAAGCACGGCACTCTTTTTCTATCCTTAACACAAGTTACAATTTATCATCACCTTGCACCTCATAGCTGTTCTGTGTGACCGTAACCACATACTTCATTATCTTCCTACTCTCTCTCTCTCTCTCTCTCTCTCACACACACACACACACACACACACACACACATACACACACAAACAGCTGTTTTGGACGATACAACCACTAAAACCTGCTTCATATAACAAAACGCTTTAATGCGATGATTGAATGTCCAAAACTATGTCAATACACACGTTCAAACTCCCTAAGCACAAACTGCACAGAACAATACTTAAAAAATAACTACTCCTCTGTCCGTGTATCTCGCTTTTATAGTCCAGGCGAAGTGGCGACGATTTTTCTGGGAAATACACTTTTACTCCAGAAAATTCTCGTAATCAAACCGGCAGTCGAAAGCTTCTCAAATCAAGAAAAAATTGCCTATGTTCCGGCCCGCTCCATTGTTACCTTGTTTATTTGCCGCGGAGTGGTGTGAGGTAGTTGACCTCGGCTGTCTTTGATGTGTGGCGGCCGTCGTCACAATAGGTTAAATCCTATATCATTCAATCTGTTTGCTTTAACTACTAGTTTACTATTACACTTTTGTGATTTATCTCTGCTATGTCATTGCTTTAGTTTTCCTTAGCGAAATGAGTCATATTATAAGCGCTGAAATTTTTAAACTGTCTACAATTTGTATTTCTATATATATATTGTTTCAGGAATTCCGGAGATCAATGTGGACAAGTTTGAGCCACTGTATCTCGAGAAACTGAGTCTGACCAAAGGACATGGTCCAGTGGTCATATCGGGCAGCTTCAACAATATTCTTGCGCACGGACCTAGCAACGCCACAGCAACATTTGCCGTGTAAGTAACATCACTGTCGTGCTTTAGTTAGTAGCTTATGGTCAGCCATGATATTTGTACAGAGTAACAGTAACAACAGCTCGAATCACCGAGGTAGGTATCTTATTATTAGACGAGAATTTGTATGCAGCAGCTAACTTAAACCGTCAACAAAAAAGTACTGTCTTTTGTGCACACATTTAACATTAAAGTTACAGTGTTTATTTTAACCTCCTTATGTTATTCTGAATAATCACATAGTTGAATAATAGAAACACAATTCAAAAGATAGTGAGATAAATGCTCCAAATAATTTCAACGAAACTTGAAATATCTATTGCAAACAGTTTATTACGTTTAATCAAAGACAGATTTCAAGAACCTTTTCCGATAGATCTAGTGACAGTAAAGTATAACGGCATTTTCCTTTGTTTCTTTTTTACGGAATGTCGTATTCAATAAGTAAGGTGCTGGAAACCAACGTGCAACATCATAAGTTGTAACTGAGACTCACTAAAAACGAGAAACAAGAGTTGTGATAACCTGTCTGTGAATCATGAATGTCTTAGATGAAAATAATCGCGTTATTTGCTTTCCATAACCCTGCAACCCAAACAACTCTGAATATCACATTCTGATTGCCGTTTATTTCTCTGAAAAGCGTAGTAAGAATTTTTTTTTTAAATATTTTAGTTAATTTTTATTTTGCGACCTGTTTATAATATTTCTCAGACAGTCTCTTGAGTATTGTTGAAGTAAACAATAGGACCAGTAGTAGTAGTAGTAGTAGTAGTAGCAGCAGCAGCAGCAGCAGTAGTAGTAGTAGTAGTAGTAGTAGTAGTAGTAGTAGTAGTAGTAGTAGTAGTACTAGTAGTACTAGTAGTACTAGTAGTAATAGTAGTAGTAGAAGTAGTAGTAGTAGTAGTAGTAGGAGTAGTAGTAGTAGTAGTAGTAGTAGTAGTAGTAGTAGTAGTAGTAGTAGTAGTAGTAGTAGTAGTAGTAGTAGTAGTAGTAGTAGTAGTAGTAGTAGTAGTAGTAGTAGTAGTAGTAGTAGTAGTAGTAGTAGTAGTAGTAGTAGTAGTAGTAGTAGTAGTAGTAGTAGTAGTAGTAGTAGTAGTAGTAGTAGTAGTAGTAGTAGTAGTAGTAGTAGTAGTAGTAGTAGTAGTAGTAGTAGTAGTAGTAGTAGTAGTAGTAGTAGTAGTAGTAGTAGTAGTAGTAGTAGTAGTAGTAGTAGTAGTAGTAGTAGTAGTAGTAGTAGTAGTAGTAGTAGTAGTAGTAGTAGTAGTAGTAGTAGTAGTAGTAGTAGTAGTAGTAGTAGTAGTAGTAGTAGTAGTAGTAGTAGTAGTAGTAGTAGTAGTAGTAGTAGTAGTAGTAGTAGTAGTAGTAGTAGTAGTAGTAGTAGTAGTAGTAGTAGTAGTAGTAGTAGTAGTAGTAGTAGTAGTAGTAGTAGTAGTAGTAGTAGTAGTAGTAGTAGTAGTAGTAGTAGTAGTAGTAGTAGTAGTAGTAGTAGTAGTAGTAGTAGTAGTAGTAGTAGTAGTAGTAGTAGTAGTAGTAGTAGTAGTAGTAGTAGTAGTAGTAGTAGTAGTAGTAGTAGTAGTAGTAGTAGTAGTAGTAGTAGTAGTAGTAGTAGTAGTAGTAGTAGTAGTAGTAGTAGTAGTAGTAGTAGTAGTAGTAGTAGTAGTAGTAGTAGTAGTAGTAGTAGTAGTAGTAGTAGTAGTAGTAGTAGTAGTAGTAGTAGTAGTAGTAGTAGTAGTAGTAGTAGTAGTAGTAGTAGTAGTAGTAGTAGTAGTAGTAGTAGTAGTAGTAGTAGTAGTAGTAGTAGTAGTAGTAGTAGTAGTAGTAGTAGTAGTAGTAGTAGTAGTAGTAGTAGTAGTAGTAGTAGTAGTAGTAGTAGTAGTAGTAGTAGTAGTAGTAGTAGTAGTAGTAGTAGTAGTAGTAGTAGTAGTAGTAGTAGTAGTAGTAGTAGTAGTAGTAGTAGTAGTAGTAGTAGTAGTAGTAGTAGTAGTAGTAGTAGTAGTAGTAGTAGTAGTAGTAGTAGTAGTAGTAGTAGTAGTAGTAGTAGTAGTAGTAGTAGTAGTAGTAGTAGTAGTAGTAGTAGTAGTAGTAGTAGTAGTAGTAGTAGTAGTAGTAGTAGTAGTAGTAGTAGTAGTAGTAGTAGTAGTAGTAGTAGTAGTAGTAGTAGTAGTAGTAGTAGTAGTAGTAGTAGTAGTAGTAGTAGTAGTAGTAGTAGTAGTAGTAGTAGTAGTAGTAGTAGTAGTAGTAGTAGTAGTAGTAGTAGTAGTAGTAGTAGTAGTAGTAGTAGTAGTAGTAGTAGTAGTAGTAGTAGTAGTAGTAGTAGTAGTAGTAGTAGTAGTAGTAGTAGTAGTAGTAGTAGTAGTAGTAGTAGTAGTAGTAGTAGTAGTAGTAGTAGTAGTAGTAGTAGTAGTAGTAGTAGTAGTAGTAGTAGTAGTAGTAGTAGTAGTAGTAGTAGTAGTAGTAGTAGTAGTAGTAGTAGTAGTAGTAGTAGTAGTAGTAGTAGTAGTAGTAGTAGTAGTAGTAGTAGTAGTAGTAGTAGTAGTAGTAGTAGTAGTAGTAGTAGTAGTAGTAGTAGTAGTAGTAGTAGTAGTAGTAGTAGTAGTAGTAGTAGTAGTAGTAGTAGTAGTAGTAGTAGTAGTAGTAGTAGTAGTAGTAGTAGTAGTAGTAGTAGTAGTAGTAGTAGTAGTAGTAGTAGTAGTAGTAGTAGTAGTAGTAGTAGTAGTAGTAGTAGTAGTAGTAGTAGTAGTAGTAGTAGTAGTAGTAGTAGTAGTAGTAGTAGTAGTAGTAGTAGTAGTAGTAGTAGTAGTAGTAGTAGTAGTAGTAGTAGTAGTAGTAGTAGTAGTAGTAGTAGTAGTAGTAGTAGTAGTAGTAGTAGTAGTAGTAGTAGTAGTAGTAGTAGTAGTAGTAGTAGTAGTAGTAGTAGTAGTAGTAGTAGTAGTAGTAGTAGTAGTAGTAGTAGTAGTAGTAGTAGTAGTAGTAGTAGTAGTAGTAGTAGTAGTAGTAGTAGTAGTAGTAGTAGTAGTAGTAGTAGTAGTAGTAGTAGTAGTAGTAGTAGTAGTAGTAGTAGTAGTAGTAGTAGTAGTAGTAGTAGTAGTAGTAGTAGTAGTAGTAGTAGTAGTAGTAGTAGTAGTAGTAGTAGTAGTAGTAGTAGTAGTAGTAGTAGTAGTAGTAGTAGTAGTAGTAGTAGTAGTAGTAGTAGTAGTAGTAGTAGTAGTAGTAGTAGTAGTAGTAGTAGTAGTAGTAGTAGTAGTAGTAGTAGTAGTAGTAGTAGTAGTAGTAGTAGTAGTAGTAGTAGTAGTAGTAGTAGTAGTAGTAGTAGTAGTAGTAGTAGTAGTAGTAGTAGTAGTAGTAGTAGTAGTAGTAGTAGTAGTAGTAGTAGTAGTAGTAGTAGTAGTAGTAGTAGTAGTAGTAGTAGTAGTAGTAGTAGTAGTAGTAGTAGTAGTAGTAGTAGTAGTAGTAGTAGTAGTAGTAGTAGTAGTAGTAGTAGTAGTAGTAGTAGTAGTAGTAGTAGTAGTAGTAGTAGTAGTAGTAGTAGTAGTAGTAGTAGTAGTAGTAGTAGTAGTAGTAGTAGTAGTAGTAGTAGTAGTAGTAGTAGTAGTAGTAGTAGTAGTAGTAGTAGTAGTAGTAGTAGTAGTAGTAGTAGTAGTAGTAGTAGTAGTAGTAGTAGTAGTAGTAGTAGTAGTAGTAGTAGTAGTAGTAGTAGTAGTAGTAGTAGTAGTAGTAGTAGTAGTAGTAGTAGTAGTAGTAGTAGTAGTAGTAGTAGTAGTAGTAGTAGTAGTAGTAGTAGTAGTAGTAGTAGTAGTAGTAGTAGTAGTAGTAGTAGTAGTAGTAGTAGTAGTAGTAGTAGTAGTAGTAGTAGTAGTAGTAGTAGTAGTAGTAGTAGTAGTAGTAGTAGTAGTAGTAGTAGTAGTAGTAGTAGTAGTAGTAGTAGTAGTAGTAGTAGTAGTAGTAGTAGTAGTAGTAGTAGTAGTAGTAGTAGTAGTAGTAGTAGTAGTAGTAGTAGTAGTAGTAGTAGTAGTAGTAGTAGTAGTAGTAGTAGTAGTAGTAGTAGTAGTAGTAGTAGTAGTAGTAGTAGTAGTAGTAGTAGTAGTAGTAGTAGTAGTAGTAGTAGTAGTAGTAGTAGTAGTAGTAGTAGTAGTAGTAGTAGTAGTAGTAGTAGTAGTAGTAGTAGTAGTAGTAGTAGTAGTAGTAGTAGTAGTAGTAGTAGTAGTAGTAGTAGTAGTAGTAGTAGTAGTAGTAGTAGTAGTAGTAGTAGTAGTAGTAGTAGTAGTAGTAGTAGTAGTAGTAGTAGTAGTAGTAGTAGTAGTAGTAGTAGTAGTAGTAGTAGTAGTAGTAGTAGTAGTAGTAGTAGTAGTAGTAGTAGTAGTAGTAGTAGTAGTAGTAGTAGTAGTAGTAGTAGTAGTAGTAGTAGTAGTAGTAGTAGTAGTAGTAGTAGTAGTAGTAGTAGTAGTAGTAGTAGTAGTAGTAGTAGTAGTAGTAGTAGTAGTAGTAGTAGTAGTAGTAGTAGTAGTAGTAGTAGTAGTAGTAGTAGTAGTAGTAGTAGTAGTAGTAGTAGTAGTAGTAGTAGTAGTAGTAGTAGTAGTAGTAGTAGTAGTAGTAGTAGTAGTAGTAGTAGTAGTAGTAGTAGTAGTAGTAGTAGTAGTAGTAGTAGTAGTAGTAGTAGTAGTAGTAGTAGTAGTAGTAGTAGTAGTAGTAGTAGTAGTAGTAGTAGTAGTAGTAGTAGTAGTAGTAGTAGTAGTAGTAGTAGTAGTAGTAGTAGTAGTAGTAGTAGTAGTAGTAGTAGTAGTAGTAGTAGTAGTAGTAGTAGTAGTAGTAGTAGTAGTAGTAGTAGTAGTAGTAGTAGTAGTAGTAGTAGTAGTAGTAGTAGTAGTAGTAGTAGTAGTAGTAGTAGTAGTAGTAGTAGTAGTAGTAGTAGTAGTAGTAGTAGTAGTAGTAGTAGTAGTAGTAGTAGTAGTAGTAGTAGTAGTAGTAGTAGTAGTAGTAGTAGTAGTAGTAGTAGTAGTAGTAGTAGTAGTAGTAGTAGTAGTAGTAGTAGTAGTAGTAGTAGTAGTAGTAGTAGTAGTAGTAGTAGTAGTAGTAGTAGTAGTAGTAGTAGTAGTAGTAGTAGTAGTAGTAGTAGTAGTAGTAGTAGTAGTAGTAGTAGTAGTAGTAGTAGTAGTAGTAGTAGTAGTAGTAGTAGTAGTAGTAGTAGTAGTAGTAGTAGTAGTAGTAGTAGTAGTAGTAGTAGTAGTAGTAGTAGTAGTAGTAGTAGTAGTAGTAGTAGTAGTAGTAGTAGTAGTAGTAGTAGTAGTAGTAGTAGTAGTAGTAGTAGTAGTAGTAGTAGTAGTAGTAGTAGTAGTAGTAGTAGTAGTAGTAGTAGTAGTAGTAGTAGTAGTAGTAGTAGTAGTAGTAGTAGTAGTAGTAGTAGTAGTAGTAGTAGTAGTAGTAGTAGTAGTAGTAGTAGTAGTAGTAGTAGTAGTAGTAGTAGTAGTAGTAGTAGTAGTAGTAGTAGTAGTAGTAGTAGTAGTAGTAGTAGTAGTAGTAGTAGTAGTAGTAGTAGTAGTAGTAGTAGTAGTAGTAGTAGTAGTAGTAGTAGTAGTAGTAGTAGTAGTAGTAGTAGTAGTAGTAGTAGTAGTAGTAGTAGTAGTAGTAGTAGTAGTAGTAGTAGTAGTAGTAGTAGTAGTAGTAGTAGTAGTAGTAGTAGTAGTAGTAGTAGTAGTAGTAGTAGTAGTAGTAGTAGTAGTAGTAGTAGTAGTAGTAGTAGTAGTAGTAGTAGTAGTAGTAGTAGTAGTAGTAGTAGTAGTAGTAGTAGTAGTAGTAGTAGTAGTAGTAGTAGTAGTAGTAGTAGTAGTAGTAGTAGTAGTAGTAGTAGTAGTAGTAGTAGTAGTAGTAGTAGTAGTAGTAGTAGTAGTAGTAGTAGTAGTAGTAGTAGTAGTAGTAGTAGTAGTAGTAGTAGTAGTAGTAGTAGTAGTAGTAGTAGTAGTAGTAGTAGTAGTAGTAGTAGTAGTAGTAGTAGTAGTAGTAGTAGTAGTAGTAGTAGTAGTAGTAGTAGTAGTAGTAGTAGTAGTAGTAGTAGTAGTAGTAGTAGTAGTAGTAGTAGTAGTAGTAGTAGTAGTAGTAGTAGTAGTAGTAGTAGTAGTAGTAGTAGTAGTAGTAGTAGTAGTAGTAGTAGTAGTAGTAGTAGTAGTAGTAGTAGTAGTAGTAGTAGTAGTAGTAGTAGTAGTAGTAGTAGTAGTAGTAGTAGTAGTAGTAGTAGTAGTAGTAGTAGTAGTAGTAGTAGTAGTAGTAGTAGTAGTAGTAGTAGTAGTAGTAGTAGTAGTAGTAGTAGTAGTAGTAGTAGTAGTAGTAGTAGTAGTAGTAGTAGTAGTAGTAGTAGTAGTAGTAGTAGTAGTAGTAGTAGTAGTAGTAGTAGTAGTAGTAGTAGTAGTAGTAGTAGTAGTAGTAGTAGTAGTAGTAGTAGTAGTAGTAGTAGTAGTAGTAGTAGTAGTAGTAGTAGTAGTAGTAGTAGTAGTAGTAGTAGTAGTAGTAGTAGTAGTAGTAGTAGTAGTAGTAGTAGTAGTAGTAGTAGTAGTAGTAGTAGTAGTAGTAGTAGTAGTAGTAGTAGTAGTAGTAGTAGTAGTAGTAGTAGTAGTAGTAGTAGTAGTAGTAGTAGTAGTAGTAGTAGTAGTAGTAGTAGTAGTAGTAGTAGTAGTAGTAGTAGTAGTAGTAGTAGTAGTAGTAGTAGTAGTAGTAGTAGTAGTAGTAGTAGTAGTAGTAGTAGTAGTAGTAGTAGTAGTAGTAGTAGTAGTAGTAGTAGTAGTAGTAGTAGTAGTAGTAGTAGTAGTAGTAGTAGTAGTAGTAGTAGTAGTAGTAGTAGTAGTAGTAGTAGTAGTAGTAGTAGTAGTAGTAGTAGTAGTAGTAGTAGTAGTAGTAGTAGTAGTAGTAGTAGTAGTAGTAGTAGTAGTAGTAGTAGTAGTAGTAGTAGTAGTAGTAGTAGTAGTAGTAGTAGTAGTAGTAGTAGTAGTAGTAGTAGTAGTAGTAGTAGTAGTAGTAGTAGTAGTAGTAGTAGTAGTAGTAGTAGTAGTAGTAGTAGTAGTAGTAGTAGTAGTAGTAGTAGTAGTAGTAGTAGTAGTAGTAGTAGTAGTAGTAGTAGTAGTAGTAGTAGTAGTAGTAGTAGTAGTAGTAGTAGTAGTAGTAGTAGTAGTAGTAGTAGTAGTAGTAGTAGTAGTAGTAGTAGTAGTAGTAGTAGTAGTAGTAGTAGTAGTAGTAGTAGTAGTAGTAGTAGTAGTAGTAGTAGTAGTAGTAGTAGTAGTAGTAGTAGTAGTAGTAGTAGTAGTAGTAGTAGTAGTAGTAGTAGTAGTAGTAGTAGTAGTAGTAGTAGTAGTAGTAGTAGTAGTAGTAGTAGTAGTAGTAGTAGTAGTAGTAGTAGTAGTAGTAGTAGTAGTAGTAGTAGTAGTAGTAGTAGTAGTAGTAGTAGTAGTAGTAGTAGTAGTAGTAGTAGTAGTAGTAGTAGTAGTAGTAGTAGTAGTAGTAGTAGTAGTAGTAGTAGTAGTAGTAGTAGTAGTAGTAGTAGTAGTAGTAGTAGTAGTAGTAGTAGTAGTAGTAGTAGTAGTAGTAGTAGTAGTAGTAGTAGTAGTAGTAGTAGTAGTAGTAGTAGTAGTAGTAGTAGTAGTAGTAGTAGTAGTAGTAGTAGTAGTAGTAGTAGTAGTAGTAGTAGTAGTAGTAGTAGTAGTAGTAGTAGTAGTAGTAGTAGTAGTAGTAGTAGTAGTAGTAGTAGTAGTAGTAGTAGTAGTAGTAGTAGTAGTAGTAGTAGTAGTAGTAGTAGTAGTAGTAGTAGTAGTAGTAGTAGTAGTAGTAGTAGTAGTAGTAGTAGTAGTAGTAGTAGTAGTAGTAGTAGTAGTAGTAGTAGTAGTAGTAGTAGTAGTAGTAGTAGTAGTAGTAGTAGTAGTAGTAGTAGTAGTAGTAGTAGTAGTAGTAGTAGTAGTAGTAGTAGTAGTAGTAGTAGTAGTAGTAGTAGTAGTAGTAGTAGTAGTAGTAGTAGTAGTAGTAGTAGTAGTAGTAGTAGTAGTAGTAGTAGTAGTAGTAGTAGTAGTAGTAGTAGTAGTAGTAGTAGTAGTAGTAGTAGTAGTAGTAGTAGTAGTAGTAGTAGTAGTAGTAGTAGTAGTAGTAGTAGTAGTAGTAGTAGTAGTAGTAGTAGTAGTAGTAGTAGTAGTAGTAGTAGTAGTAGTAGTAGTAGTAGTAGTAGTAGTAGTAGTAGTAGTAGTAGTAGTAGTAGTAGTAGTAGTAGTAGTAGTAGTAGTAGTAGTAGTAGTAGTAGTAGTAGTAGTAGTAGTAGTAGTAGTAGTAGTAGTAGTAGTAGTAGTAGTAGTAGTAGTAGTAGTAGTAGTAGTAGTAGTAGTAGTAGTAGTAGTAGTAGTAGTAGTAGTAGTAGTAGTAGTAGTAGTAGTAGTAGTAGTAGTAGTAGTAGTAGTAGTAGTAGTAGTAGTAGTAGTAGTAGTAGTAGTAGTAGTAGTAGTAGTAGTAGTAGTAGTAGTAGTAGTAGTAGTAGTAGTAGTAGTAGTAGTAGTAGTAGTAGTAGTAGTAGTAGTAGTAGTAGTAGTAGTAGTAGTAGTAGTAGTAGTAGTAGTAGTAGTAGTAGTAGTAGTAGTAGTAGTAGTAGTAGTAGTAGTAGTAGTAGTAGTAGTAGTAGTAGTAGTAGTAGTAGTAGTAGTAGTAGTAGTAGTAGTAGTAGTAGTAGTAGTAGTAGTAGTAGTAGTAGTAGTAGTAGTAGTAGTAGTAGTAGTAGTAGTAGTAGTAGTAGTAGTAGTAGTAGTAGTAGTAGTAGTAGTAGTAGTAGTAGTAGTAGTAGTAGTAGTAGTAGTAGTAGTAGTAGTAGTAGTAGTAGTAGTAGTAGTAGTAGTAGTAGTAGTAGTAGTAGTAGTAGTAGTAGTAGTAGTAGTAGTAGTAGTAGTAGTAGTAGTAGTAGTAGTAGTAGTAGTAGTAGTAGTAGTAGTAGTAGTAGTAGTAGTAGTAGTAGTAGTAGTAGTAGTAGTAGTAGTAGTAGTAGTAGTAGTAGTAGTAGTAGTAGTAGTAGTAGTAGTAGTAGTAGTAGTAGTAGTAGTAGTAGTAGTAGTAGTAGTAGTAGTAGTAGTAGTAGTAGTAGTAGTAGTAGTAGTAGTAGTAGTAGTAGTAGTAGTAGTAGTAGTAGTAGTAGTAGTAGTAGTAGTAGTAGTAGTAGTAGTAGTAGTAGTAGTAGTAGTAGTAGTAGTAGTAGTAGTAGTAGTAGTAGTAGTAGTAGTAGTAGTAGTAGTAGTAGTAGTAGTAGTAGTAGTAGTAGTAGTAGTAGTAGTAGTAGTAGTAGTAGTAGTAGTAGTAGTAGTAGTAGTAGTAGTAGTAGTAGTAGTAGTAGTAGTAGTAGTAGTAGTAGTAGTAGTAGTAGTAGTAGTAGTAGTAGTAGTAGTAGTAGTAGTAGTAGTAGTAGTAGTAGTAGTAGTAGTAGTAGTAGTAGTAGTAGTAGTAGTAGTAGTAGTAGTAGTAGTAGTAGTAGTAGTAGTAGTAGTAGTAGTAGTAGTAGTAGTAGTAGTAGTAGTAGTAGTAGTAGTAGTAGTAGTAGTAGTAGTAGTAGTAGTAGTAGTAGTAGTAGTAGTAGTAGTAGTAGTAGTAGTAGTAGTAGTAGTAGTAGTAGTAGTAGTAGTAGTAGTAGTAGTAGTAGTAGTAGTAGTAGTAGTAGTAGTAGTAGTAGTAGTAGTAGTAGTAGTAGTAGTAGTAGTAGTAGTAGTAGTAGTAGTAGTAGTAGTAGTAGTAGTAGTAGTAGTAGTAGTAGTAGTAGTAGTAGTAGTAGTAGTAGTAGTAGTAGTAGTAGTAGTAGTAGTAGTAGTAGTAGTAGTAGTAGTAGTAGTAGTAGTAGTAGTAGTAGTAGTAGTAGTAGTAGTAGTAGTAGTAGTAGTAGTAGTAGTAGTAGTAGTAGTAGTAGTAGTAGTAGTAGTAGTAGTAGTAGTAGTAGTAGTAGTAGTAGTAGTAGTAGTAGTAGTAGTAGTAGTAGTAGTAGTAGTAGTAGTAGTAGTAGTAGTAGTAGTAGTAGTAGTAGTAGTAGTAGTAGTAGTAGTAGTAGTAGTAGTAGTAGTAGTAGTAGTAGTAGTAGTAGTAGTAGTAGTAGTAGTAGTAGTAGTAGTAGTAGTAGTAGTAGTAGTAGTAGTAGTAGTAGTAGTAGTAGTAGTAGTAGTAGTAGTAGTAGTAGTAGTAGTAGTAGTAGTAGTAGTAGTAGTAGTAGTAGTAGTAGTAGTAGTAGTAGTAGTAGTAGTAGTAGTAGTAGTAGTAGTAGTAGTAGTAGTAGTAGTAGTAGTAGTAGTAGTAGTAGTAGTAGTAGTAGTAGTAGTAGTAGTAGTAGTAGTAGTAGTAGTAGTAGTAGTAGTAGTAGTAGTAGTAGTAGTAGTAGTAGTAGTAGTAGTAGTAGTAGTAGTAGTAGTAGTAGTAGTAGTAGTAGTAGTAGTAGTAGTAGTAGTAGTAGTAGTAGTAGTAGTAGTAGTAGTAGTAGTAGTAGTAGTAGTAGTAGTAGTAGTAGTAGTAGTAGTAGTAGTAGTAGTAGTAGTAGTAGTAGTAGTAGTAGTAGTAGTAGTAGTAGTAGTAGTAGTAGTAGTAGTAGTAGTAGTAGTAGTAGTAGTAGTAGTAGTAGTAGTAGTAGTAGTAGTAGTAGTAGTAGTAGTAGTAGTAGTAGTAGTAGTAGTAGTAGTAGTAGTAGTAGTAGTAGTAGTAGTAGTAGTAGTAGTAGTAGTAGTAGTAGTAGTAGTAGTAGTAGTAGTAGTAGTAGTAGTAGTAGTAGTAGTAGTAGTAGTAGTAGTAGTAGTAGTAGTAGTAGTAGTAGTAGTAGTAGTAGTAGTAGTAGTAGTAGAGTAATAATAATACTAGTAGTTGTAGAATTAAGGGCACCCACTACTACGTCATCAGCGCCCTCATGAAACGGATCATGGCAAAAGCCAGAGATAAATTTCAATATCAAATAAAAATAATAATAAAAAGTCAAACAAACTGGCAGAAAGCCAGAATTAAAATAGAGTTATAAAAAGGTCGAAAAAGTATGAAATATTGGCATCTAAAGTTTTAAATTCTCAGGTTTATGTTTATCTTTGCCTAAAACTTCAAAACCCTTTCAACCGGTTGTTTATCGTCCATTAGGACCTCTGCAAGTCTGACAGGCGGTTGCAGAGTCTCGAAGATGCGCTAGGGAAATACACTCTAGCAGCGCGTGACGGACCGACAAAACGTTGTCGCACAGCGGACAAAGAGGAGCAGGGTCCCGTTTAAAAAGGTAACTGTGTGTGAAATTGCAGTGGCCAATGCGCATCTGAGCAAAAATGATCTCGCGACGAGACATGTACACGAGAGGAAATTGCCCAGTCTATCGGAAGTTCTTTCACTTCTCTAACCTTACTACCCTGGAGAGTAGATACTATATGTGAAGTACGAGAACAAAGGTTTTCGCTGTTGCAAAATCCATATTATCCAGCAAATATCGTCCATATGTTCCTTGGGTATGCGGGTATGTTTATAGGTTTCTTTCTTATGAACTCCTTTCATTGTAGATTTTATAATGATAGTGTAAAATTGTTGTTGTTGTTGTTAGCTAATGCTAGATTTCTGACAATGAAGTCATTAATCCTCTTGCTCTCCAATATTTTTCATTGAAGAGACTTAGCAGTAAATGTAATCGCTTTTTATTTTTATGTTTTGGCGGTCACATCGCTCTCTCACAACCCCCAGAATGTCTGGAAGACCACACCCTATCGTTGGTTTACGGGTCTCACCGACCTGACCGGGAGAGTTATCAAAATAAATTCACCGACCATATCCTCTGATTACCAATCAGAGGACGTATTACATGCCATGACAGGTCAGCATGTTAGGGGTTAAGTTGTGTAAAATATACATTTTATGACAAATTATTCATATACATTGCATTAGATTACATATCTATACTGTGTGGTCAAAATGGCATTCTTTAAACCTGAGAGAGATCTCAGTGGGAACGTTGAAAGCCTTATGAGCACTTAATGTTTCTTATCATAGAGTTGTTAAAATACGCTTTCAAAACCAGAGAAATTATTTTAGCTTGTCTTTTATTTTCAGTTTGGATATGAAGACGAACCGAATGGAGCTGGGTGTATTCCTCCCTGAAATTCGAGCAGAGGGGCAATATGATCTGAAAGGAAAGATTCTCCTTCTGCCACTCTTAGGAGCTGGAGCGGCGAGAGTAAATCTTAGTGAGTGTACCACTATCTTATACAATAGGTATTTCATCACTCACTGGAAAAACGATTGACAAAACGCTGCAATTGAACGAGATCAATTGATTTAAACAAACCAGGTGGCTCCTGCAAGCCGTTCTTGGTTGGAGTTAGCATGAGTGCCAGAAGGTTTGCCTAAGCAGAACTGTAAAGGGGAGTCCATATTGACAGGGAACATAAGAGCAGAACTTGAAAACAAACTGGTCCCACAGCTCAGTTGCTAAAACACTTGCCTGCTGTGCGAGAGGTTCCGGGTTCTACTCCGGGTGCGCGGTTTCTGTACAAGAACATATCACGGTATACCCAGGAACAGATGCTTTTGTGTGTGTGTGTGTGTGTGTGTGTGTGTGTGTGTGTGTGTGTGTGTGTGCGTGTGTATGTGTGTGTGTGTCTGTCTGTCTGTGTGTGTGTTTACCGGTTGTTTAATGAACAACTCGCCAGGTTTTCCGTCGAGAAAGGAAGCCATGAGCACACGTACAAAGCCATATACATTATCTGATATCTAATTTACTTTTTCGTCTTTGTGTATAGAATAACATCCTGTTCATTTCCCCTTTTATTCCTCCGATGTGTTATAAACGCTTTCAATCCATCTCCTGCGGGTCCTCTTGTCCTTTTCCCATCTGAAGGTCTGCCTCCTTCGTCTCTTTTTACTACACGGTTGTTTCCCATCCTGTCAATGTATTCTTTCCAGTATTTCCGTCGCTTATTACAAATTTTGTTAAATCCTGGATTTGGCAGTTTTCTCTGATTTCTGTATTGTGTATTTTGTCAATTAAAGTTTTTCCTTGAATTGTTCTTAATATTTCCAATTCGCATGTACTTAATATTTGTTTTGACTATACTCTCTGGTTTCTGCTGCATAAGTTAAGATTGCTCTAATTATTGTTTTATAAATGCGGACTTCACTCTCTACTGCCATATACTTATTTGGTCAAATTATGTATTTTATGCATCCTGATATCTGCGCCGCTTTATCGGCCTGTGTTTTATTTATTTATTTAAATTTTTGTGCTCGTAATTTAAATACCTGAATAATTAAATTCTGAAATCTGCTCAATAATTTTTCTTTCCACTTCTAACTTGCATCTCAATGGTTCTTTCGATACGTTAGGCATTTAGTATTTTGTATGTTTATTTCCATATTATGTTCTTTTGGCCTTTATATTGAATTGGTGTAATAATTTTTGCAATTCCTCTTCTGTTTCTGATATGAGGACAGCATCATCTGCGTAACAATTGTATGAAATCTTGTGTTTCTTGTCTTTTATCCCCACTCTTTTGGCATATATTCAATTAGTTTACCCAGTATAAGATTAAAAAGGAATGGACTTAAAGAAACGCCTTGTATAATTCTCTGGCCAATTGTTATTTCTCCACTTTGTTCCTTTATTTTTACCTTTTTCTTGCAGACTGTGCTGTCTAAATTGCATCAATTGGTGCTTCACAGTTAACAACCGTTATTTTTTGTGAGTGATAATATAAGTGGATGATATTTATATTCCTTTATAGCCATGTACTGCTTACATTATTATCTTTATTAGTGCATTATATAGAAATATATTTATTTGTATCTTGGTGAATGACAAGATGTAAGCGTCTCTCTGTATTAACATGGACAGATATTAGTATTTCTGCTGATACTGGAGTACAAGCAGTACTGGAGTACTTACTCCATCTTATAAAGTATCTGGATTGTCTGCTCCGTTTCGTTATCCCTGACTTTGATATGTGCCCATAAGTAAACATCCAAGGGAGTTAAATCGGACGATCTCGTTGGCCACCGAATGTGACCACCACGACCTATCCACTGATCGGGGTGGAGAAACTACTTCTAACATAATGGAGTGGTGGAACCATCACGCTGAAACCAATATTTACAACGAGCTGAAGCAAGATGTCTTCTAGAACTTTCTCAAGATTCAGCCTATTTGCGGGAATTGTAAGCAGAGTTTCCAGTAAACCTAAAGGCCAAATAAGCCGGTCCAACAACGTTGTCTCTTAGAACACCTCACCATGCGTTAACACCCCAGTGAGCCCGCATGTAATGTGTTCATGACCAGGGAATTTCGGGAGCCTAGTAACATATGTTTACGCTGCAATCTTTGACAAAGTAACATTCTTCTACTCATATAGATTATAGATTATAGATTTGGTATAAGTGCAAATTATAAGGATGTCATTTTCATTCCTTCAAAATTCGTTGTATTAGGTCCGCAAAAACACTAGGTCAGCTGCAGCTCTTCATCGCCCTAACTACGATGAAAAATATGAATAGCTAAGTAATAATAAGATTACTATTATCATTATTATTATTGAATGAGCGAGTGAGTGAGTGAGTAGTGTTAAAGGCCCCGTTGACAACTAGGTCACAGAACCCTGATGCCGACGATGATTGTGATGATGATAATGATGACTGATGATATGACAAACGATAGTTAAAAGTAGCTAAATAAAATAGTTCTTAATACTGTATCGTAGCTATTGCATTACTTCAATTTAACCTAGGCGAAACTAGCATGGTATTTTCTCCGAAATACACAAGTAATAACATTGCGGGAAACATCAATACCGTCACAATTAGATGGGTATCTCCATAGTGATTACGTACCTGTAATGATCCCTCACTTCTTAATTCTATCTCTGTAGGTCTGAAAGCCTCTGCAGAAGGAAAACTTTCAGAATACAGCCTTCGAAGTTCAGAAATCATTACCATAATTGTGTAGCATTCAATGCTGAACATTTCCACTGTATCTGTTTAACTGAATTACCTGAATCAAACAGCAAACATATGACCACGTGACCTTCCGAGTGATTACGAAATCAGGAAGTAAACGCATACAGCATATGCCTGCATTTCCCCTTTGAACATCACTGATGCGGCAATCCTTTTTGCACTACTGTATGCGGGAAACATACGCTGCAAGGAACCGTTTGCATGTGACACGTGATATACGAGTATGTAGCAGCACTGCCCCCAGCAAAAGAAACGTTCATCATTAACCATTTTTCTTTGGACGGTTAACGTGTGAGGATCAGAGCGGCTACTGTAAAAATTGCCCTTTTGCGGAGGTAATCCTCATTCCGAGTTTCTGGGCTTCCAAAACAGCCCAAAGAGTGAAGTAAATTGAGCTCAGGTCGGGTGACTATGCTGTCCATTCCACAGGGCCCGTACAGGGTACGCGACGGAAGGAAATAGTGATGTATGAAAGTTTCTTAGTGAGCTGAACAACTCTAGAAAACTGCCAAACGCCATCTTCTGATTTAATTTCATCAACTAGGTTACACAGGTGCCTTTCTAGATAACTAATGGTTAAAATAACGTGTTTATAGTCTTATCATCTCGTAAAGTACACCAGACCGTTATTTTTGTAATAGCTTGATTTTGCTGTCGATGATCTAGTTGGGATTTGTATTTCACCTTCTGTTGACTCCCGACAAACACAAACACCACTCAAGTAGTAAGTTCTAGACTTTGCAATTACCTTGTGAGGTTTACTGTTTAGCTGTGATGTGATACACCTAGTGCAGTGTTGTCCAACCTTGTCTCTTTGGAGACGTTTATGTGATTAGCTGCTGCTTCCCCACCTCCGACCTTGGTTAGCTAGTGTCCGTGACGTATAAAATCACAGGCAAACAGTCAATATCCAGTGACCGACACAAGCAGGCGATTCCATGGCTGTTTCTAAGTCATTACTTGCACTTTTTTTAGAATGTCCTCAGAAGACCTCTTCATTCTGGATGATGCTTGCATTAATGGTAAACAGTAAGAGACTGACAAAACCTCACTAAATACAAATTGTGTATCTCGTTAAAACACACAATTTGTGTGAAATACATCTTTTTTCTTTTGACTGAACCATTTCCAAGGTATTCTTTATTATTTGTTCGAATTTGCCAATAGTTATTCTTTTTTCAAATAGGAATATAGTGAGTGAGCGATTAGGGTTTAAGGGCCCGTCTACAGCTAGGTCATTAGAGCCCCCAAATAGGAATATATTATTCGTTTTTTTATCTCTTAGCCTTCCAAAGAGAATGGAATTTCAAAGGCATCGCATAGCAACCAGCTCTTAAAACATTTCACTATCGCTTAAACCCTGCTGTATTCCCCTTTCACCCACAAGAAAATTAGCAGTAAGATACTTTCTGAAAATGCTTATGCCAATTAAAATATATTAGATAGAGACATAAGCCTATGTAAGAATAGTTTATATAAGACTGAATATAGCTCTACATATATTTGCGAACAGAGTTCCTCCAAGCTGAAGTATATTAAAAGTCTCTGTCACAATAGGTTGCGCCATTGCAATACAATGCACGTCTGAATGGTGCAATCTGCATAAAGTGGAATGAGGCAAATTCAACCTCCCCTCTTTCACAAATTTTGAACATCGCTTAGGGTAAGTTGTCCGGGTAAGGCTGTTTTCCGAGGTTTTCCCTAGCCTGAGAAGACGAATGCCGGGTAACTTAAAGCTCCATGGACCTCGGAATCATTTGAGCAGCATTTCACCCATTTCATTTCATTCATTCGTTCGATATGACACAATGTTGGAAGACGTTAACTCAGAAAAAAAAATCGCTGATCCAGTGTCTTAACTTGACTTGTTATCGCTATTAGGATGTACAATATCAAGCTCATTAGTACGATTAAAGAGAAATAAAACAAAAGTATGACAATAATTGTTCTTACACAGTAGCCATGTGTAGGCAATAAGTTGGAAAGCTCAACCTAATGATACTGCAATAAGAGGTTCAACACGAAGAGTCAGAGATTCATGTTTAGAGTCCCAATCTCCACTCGCATTCGGGAGATCCCGGGTTGTAATCTGCAGTACCATAGCATTCATAAATATCTGGGCAAATTCTAGATTAGATAACTTAAATTTCAATAACTGAAATTCCACTTTCAGATTAATAACAAACAGATTATAAAGTATATGGCACAGGAAGATCCTATGCAAGTTATAATCGACAATTAGGAAATCAGACTTTCTGCAAGGAACAACACAACAAACGCCTTTATTTTGGATAAACCGACTCGTTTAATCAGTCTTATAAAAAAGCTGTCACATACAAAGAGATTTAAAATACACAGAATCTAATCAAAGCTAGTTTATAAACTGAATTTTCTTATACAACAATGCAATAAGATACGAGTAAGCTTACATAACATTTTCTTAGGAGGGTGTAAGTTCTGCTTGTTTTAGCAAAGTTGTTGTTGTTGTTTTCTAGTGCCTTGCATCTGGCAATGAAGCCATTAGCATTCGTGCTTTCCAATACTTTTGAACTGTAGTTTCTTCTGATCTTAATGCTTCACAGGTCTTCAAGTGGTCTTCGTTCATTTCTGCTGGATCGTTACACAGGACACATATTGGTGAGGCTGAGATACCTATTCTGTAGAGATGACTTGCCAAGCAGTCATGATTTGTCAATAGTCGGAAGGCTGCAACAGCTGTTTTCCTTGGTCTCTGGGGGATTATATCTGGATTCGAAAGTAGTGTAATCCATTTTTTATCTTTGGCATTTGTTTCTATTTCTTGTAGGTATGAATGAGAAAAATTTTTAATGATCAAGCGTTTTATTGAGGAATATGAGAAATTGAATTTAGACTTTTGTTTTATTGTTGTGCCTTTCTTTGCAAGTGAGTCTGCAGCTTCGTTCCCCATGACTCCACAGTGTGCTGGACTCCATTGGAGATGAACAGTCTTATTAACTTTTTGGAGTTGTGTTAACATTTTGTAGCATTCTCTAATTTTTGTTGACTTCTTTGTAGTATTTGAACATATTCCCTGAATTGCAGCTTTAGAATCTGAAAGAATTACTGCCTTGTTAAATTTATTTAAGGGAAGATTTAATAATTGTCGGAGAGCAATTTATATAGCCTCTATTTCTCCATCATAATTTGTTGTGTCCCTGCCAACAGAATGATAAAAGGAAAAATGTGAACATGTAACCCCAGCTCCAGTAAGGTTTTCCTTCGAGGATCCATCAGTATATATGTGCAGCCATTCTTCTGTGGGATACCTAGTATTGATTGTTTCCAGAGCTAGAAGTTTTTGTATTTCTTTTGGTGTGTCTGATTTACTTATTTCCTCTATTAATTCCAAATTGAAGGTAGGTTGCAATAATTCCAATGGATTTTCTCTTATAAGTAGATTTTCTCTGGTGTTAGGAATGTTCAATTTGGATTTAATCTGTTACCTTTTCTAGGAAACTACTATGAGTTTTAAGGATTGAAGGGGGGAGGTTCTCTTCTGTCCTTTAGCAAAGTTGGTATTTGGTAAAATAATTGTTTACCAAATATTAGATGTAAATTTATTATGATATTTTATAGATTAGAAGTTTTGTTTGGAGCATCATAGGCAGAAAAAAATTTGAAGTGGGATTTGTTCTTCCATGCATCTAGTTTAATTATTTCTATTTTATGCATACCATTAATTTCTTTAATGATTTTAAAAGATGAAGTGAGAGCGTTTCGAATACCGCTGCTTATTTGTCGTCCTTTAGGGAGAGAATGTATATTAAAATCTTGGAACTGGTAATATTTTAGATATTCTAATGTTAAATTTGCCTCTTGGTTTGTGAATATATCAGTATTATGTTCATGTGTAGTTTTAGTCAGTTGAAGTTTTTCCTGCTTGTGATAGTCCACCTGTATTCCATTATAACAATTCTAATAAGTTTTGGATATTCTGTTGTTATCGTTGAAAAAAGGTCCCCGGCCAGAAATCCGAATGGGGGACTATTTTACTTCCGGAACATTTCTCTTTCCAGGGAGATATCATGGTATCTGGAGGGTTATTTAAACTTGTTTGTAACCATTTAAAGCTGGGCGCTATAATTGGTGGTTACACCACCCTAAGTGGAAAGAAGTATGGACAGGAAAGGAAATGAAATAATCTCTTAGGCCTTGAATGCTCTAATACCATCGGGGTCGAAGAAAACAGGAGTGATTCAAGCAAGACTGGATAGGAAAGGTTAAAGAGGGGATCTGATACATGAAAAGGAATAAATACTCACCAAGCTGACCGGTGTCTATTGGTGACCAGCTCTTCCCTTTAGTTCATTCTGCTAAGATCGGTTCCTTTAAGTCTTCATTTTCGAAGGGATTAAGACGTTGATATCATAAAAGTATTTCCCCAATAACAATTTATTTCCATGTTTAATTATTAATGTTATACTTTGAATTCAGATTCCAGCTACAGTATGCTACATAAAACACTGATCAGGCGTATCCGAAAGTATGCCAGATACCGGTAATATTTGTTACCCTTGCAATTCCATGAAAAGTGTTCCAGTTTAAGAACGGTCGATTTCCGATGTTGTAACTACTTTAGAATCAGGTTACACCAAGCTCCTAGGCGTGTGTTATTTAAATGTTAATGCTGAATGTATATTGTGTTGCTACAGCTATTTATTATTGTTACATAATAGCTTCTAATAGAAGCGAACAGAGCACTAAATCCTTAAACTTGGTGGCTCTTCTATGTAGGGCAGACGCAAGAAACACTTGACTGGCAGATACCAGTAACAGAGAGTTATCATTGACTGAGAGTACACAGCGAAAGTGCAGTTTACTACATGCGTGTTTACAAATTGCATAATATAAGTACAATCGGTCCTTAGTGCCCCTGACATTCTTTCAGTGGTTTTTCTTTGCATCTGTGAACGGTACTCGACGCGCCCACTCTTTGAAGACCCTTCAGAAGATAACAGTTAACTGATCGCTGCAGCTGAGCATAGTCAAGTAAAAGCCTTCCTTTATTATTAGTAAACATTGTTAATTCTTGGTGCTACGCATTTGAAAGTGCATACCTTTTGATTTCAGAAAACGTGACGACCAGCGTATCTACAAGAATCTCTTGGCCGAAGATCCAGGGTCGTGAAGTAATTCAAGTTGAGGATATGAAGGTAGACTTCAATATCGAGGGTCTTCAGGTTCGATTGGAAAATCTCTTCAATGGTAACAAAGTTCTAGGTATGTGTTCCAAAAAGACTTTCATGGAAGCAAAGCACTGAAAAACTTAAGAATGTAGCTCCTCAGTTTCAACATGCAAATTATACACTATAAATGACAAATAGTTTGCTATAATTTGTGTAAATTAAAATGTATAGTTATCTTTATTTGGAATGTCTAAAAAGTTTAATATTTTAAAATATCTGTGGAAGCTAATGTGAACGAGGATGTAGTTTCTTTAAAATATGCTACATAGATAATCATGCGAATATTGGAATTTTTTTAAGTGCCCCACCAAAACTTTGAGGAATGTTAACAAAATTTCGTAGTTGTTCCAAAAATCTGTTACAGTGCTTACTTAGGATTCTATTAAATTTGCGTCTCTATTTACTTTTCTGGTCTATCATCAGTATTTTCGGAACAAACAAACACCAGTAAGGGTGAAACTCTCCATATTGTGTTTTCAGACCTTATGTCATGATGTTAACCGAAAAGTTGCAACGCCGTCAGTTTTGAGTAGTATAAATGAGTTGAACATTAAGGTTTGTACTTGTCACTGTAAGCACTTATTGAGAGGTATCCTTGTAGTTTCCTGGCGCGAGTGGAGAGCAGATTAATGTTTACTTTCCACTTCAAGAATGCAGGTCTTAGATAGAGACGGGATAAACCTAGGGGACAGTGTTTATTCCAAAGCTAACGGGATACGTAACTGGCATGTAACTGATGCAACGAAGGAAACGTTAAATTGTGTTGGCATATTTGAATAAATACTCTTGAGTGAAGGTATTAGAAGAACATAATAATCACAAGGACAGGTGTTTTATTATTACATTTTTCATATTCGAGGACAACTTTACATACTTCGATCTGATCGTATTGGTACATCTTTTAACTATTTTGCATGTCCCGTTTCCTGACGGGCATTTGAGTGATTTTTTATTCCAGGTTTACAATGTCTTGAACATCTTCCTGTATTCATTTAAGAATTATAGTCGTTATCCACTCTTTTCTGTCTTAACAGGTTCCGTCTTCTAATCTCCATTCCTTCATTGTTGGAAATATTTCTTGTTTCCATGTTAATTTGGATCTTTCCCTCTTGTTACGTCCTACTGGAGTCCATTCATGTATGTTCTTTGGCAATCAGTCCTCATTCATTGTTTTCATGTGTCTAAATCATCTTAATTGTTCTGTTTTAATTTATTCTACCAATGAACCTTTTACGTTCATTTCTTCTGTTACAAATGTGCTTCTGAATTTGTCTCTCCTTGAGATCCTTGCAGATCGTCGCCAAAGATCCATTTCTGTAGAGTTTAATTTAGACAGTGTTCTTGATTTCAAATATAAAGTTTCTGATCCATATGTGATTAAAGTTTCACAATTTTATAATATTTATAAATTATATATATAGGTAATTATTATTTATTTATGCCAACAAACTTACTTTTGGTGTTTTTAAACACACAAGCCGTGTGTGGGCAAAGTTTAAGAGGTAGAACTGGAACTTAAAAATTCAATGCCACAACTGGGATTTGAACCACAGACCTTCCGCTTGCCGGGCGGACGCTCTAACCACTGAGCTATTGTGGCAAACTGCCAGAATGGCATTAAATTCTCAAGCCACTTCAGAGACAATTACCCCAATGGTGACTTACTATTGCAAGTACTTTATATCCCAGGATTAAATAACCTTCACATGGTAATTATTATTTATTTATGCCAAAAAAACTTACTGTTGGTGTTTTTAAACACACAAGCCGTGTGTGAGCAAAGTTTAAGAGGTAGAACTGGAACTTAAAAATTCAATGCCACAACTGGGATTTGAACCACAGACCTTCCGCTTGCCGGGCGGACGCTCTAACCACTGAGCTATTGTGACAAACTGCCAGAATGGCATTAAATTCTCAAGCCAGTTCGTATTTCTCCTGGTAAACCACAAAGGCAGTCTCACATCAGAGACAATTACCCCAATGGTGACTTACTATTGCAAGTACTTTATATCCCAGGATTAAATAATCTTCACATGGTAATTATTATTTATTTATGCCAACAAACTTACTGTTGGTGTGTTGGTGTTTAAAAACACCAACAGTAAGTTTGTTGGCATAAATAAATAATAATTACCATGTGAAGGTTATTTAATCCTGGGATATAAAGTACTTGCAATAGTAAGTCACCATTGGGGTAATTGTCTCTGATGTGAGACTGCCTTTGTGGTTTACCAGGAGAAATACGAACTGGCTTGAGAATTTAATGCCATTCTGGCAGTTTGTCACAATAGCTCAGTGGTTAGAGCGTCCGTCCGGCAAGCGGAAGGTCTGTGGTTCAAATCCCAGTTGTGGCATTGAATTTTTAAGTTCCAGTTCTACCTCTTATATATAGGTAATTTGCTTTTCTTCTAATTGTAATATCCTTATCCCATAAAACACTTTAATTTTGATATTGCTGACCTTGCTTTGTTGATTCAGCCATTTATATCATTCATTATTCCCATCATTCATGGCTTCCATATTTCGTTATTGTGACTTCTAAATTTGTATGTTCGTTTCAATGTTTAGTTTTTCCTTTACCATTTTCTAAGATTAGATATTTTGTATGTCTTCCTATTGCCAGATAATTAGTTCTGTTTATGTTGATGTTTAAGCCCCTTTTTCCATATTCTTCCATGAGTTTTCTTGTCATATATACCATGTCGTCATAATCTGCTGCCACTACCAGCTTATCGTCCTAAGTGATAAGAATGCTTTTAATTTGCACCCATATTACTTTGAAACATATCTAACCATTAAGGCTGAATGTTGTCAGTTGAATCTTTCCTATGACAGCAAGATTACGGTGCACTAATGTTGGGTATCAGTTGTATATTTTTAAATCACATATTTAGCATTGCGAGGAGCTATCAGGGCGTCCTTATTCCCTTAATGCAGTCCTGTCCCTGATGTTCTTTTCTACCGCCCTTTATATGCAAATTTTTACCCTGAATTTCCAATATTAATTCAAATGTCAAGACAAACCTGTTTCCTTCTGAACATCTTGCCAGTACACATCCATGAAGTATGTTTTTGTATACCTGAAACTGTATTTATTACTTCCATAACCAGTACTTTCCGTTTCTCGTCTCAAAAGAAGGGTACTTGTCCTAACAATTGTTGTGGTGGCGTCCGTGCCTCCTTAGGTACGAGATAAATCTGTCCGCGCACATACGAAAGTTGGAGAGCACTGCCTTTATGTGTTCACAGTGAATTATTGTGTGGAAAACTGAGATCCTGGACGGCATAATTCTATGGAATTATCTTAGTTTTTTATATTGTGTACATTTCATTAGTGACCATAAAATTGGGATTGTGCTGGTATTATATTGCAGATTTATTTCTTGGTCCGCCCGATTCCGATTGTGGCGCTTCATTCCTACTTTCCACAGCAACCTCTGGGCTGACCACAGTCTGAGGGAATTGTGCAACTACTTGCTTGGTCATACCGCATATGTTGCAACCACCATGTTTTACTGTAATCTCGTTTGTTTTCATGTCTACAATAGAGAAGTGGCATCTAAATAGTGTTGATTTTGATTACAGGTCACACACTGAACACGTTCATCAACAAGAACGGACAGGACATCATCGGTGAGCTAAAGGAAAATCTGGGTGAAAGTTTCGCTACAGTTTTCAAGGCTATAATGAACAACGCACTGAGAGGGATGCCGACCGATCTCTGGCTGCCACAAGACTGACTTCAAGTGACTCCCATATAAACACTAAATGAAACCATTATTTTAAGTGTTTCGAGAGTGAAGTGGAATCGTTGTTAAGAGAGTTAACCACCAGGTTTGTCCGCATCGTATGCATCTTAAGGCTTAGACGTACCGTATTTCTTCAGCGTCCTGTGGTAAAGAGCAATAGATTTCATTTCTATTGGAATCCAATATAATATTAGTTATAATGAAGCCTCATGTATGGATATCCAATGACATGAAGTTAGGAGCACATGGATCAAAGTGTTCTACGATTGACAGCAGAAGGGGAAAAGAAAGAGAAGCCGTGATATCACTCGTAAACATGCTGCAATAGGTTTGCTTCTGATCACAGTGGCATTTGATACTGTAACGCGTTGTGTGTATTTGCAAGTTGAAATACGCATATTAAACAGCAAACTTTCCTTCTTTGTAACTTACAAAAGATTCTCACTGCCACTCTTGTAAAGCAGACGTCCCGACGAAGCCATACTTGCCACTGAATGGGGCGAAGGTAAAGTTGAGCAGCAGTGAAGGGGAGGGATGGGCAGAGGAGTGACACAAAAAGAACGCCTTTCAGTGAAATGACTCTTTTGAGCCGATTTTATCCATGGCTGTTTTAAAGGGTTTGGCTTTAGTGTTTCGTCGCCAGGAGAACTGCTGGTTGAAGTCCCGCCGTAGGATGGGTATTTGTATCCCTTTAAACGTGTGTATAACAATAAAAAAATCCCTAGAACTGGCAAGACAACAAAAACAAAAGGTAAAAGTATAAAAAACTGTAACAAACTTTAAAAGAAACCAAATAAAAGTTGGATGTTCATCTTAGTTTGTAAGATACAACAGTGCTTTCGAGCAGCAACAACGTACGAAGTTCCAATCGCGTGTGACACTCTATTCTCGGTTATTTTCTTAACAATTCAGACCAAGTTAAGTGTCGCTGTCATTAGTCCCCTGCTGCTGTAAAATGACTGTGATTACAATCTATTGCTCGCAACTGCAACGTCATACAATCAAAAGTATGTCTCAGGGATTTGCTGTTTCTTCAAGCATTCGATGTAATTAGGCAAACAAACAAAAATCTTTTCAGATGCATACATTGCGGACAAGTGGACATGCAAGTCTTTATATTACCTCTCATTCAGTCACATCTCCAACCTGAAGTAAGTTTCGGGAGTCCGCTGTGAGAGGAAGTGCTCGATCTCTTAAAGAGAAATAGGTATTATTCATCTAATTAGCTTATGCACTGAGGAGCTTATGTAAAAGCGTCCTCAGATCCTATGTAAGATAAGAAGTATACCAAAAATGCATTAGGTAGCAGCACTCTAATATGTTGTAGAGTTAGGCTTTTCTGCGACAACTGAAGAGCCCACTGAAATGTGATCAATGTTTATAAATTTAAGTAAAGCTTGCTTATAGTAGAACACCGTTACAGTTCACTGTAAAAAGGTAATCATTTCACACGCAGACAAGTTTCAAAAATAATTGGTTTATGACACAAGATAGAGATCAACGTTGCAAATAGACATAATTGAAAATTCATTATTTAACGTACTGAGCTTTAAACATTTAAAGCAACGTTTTACTTCATATGGAATGGGAATTAAAGAGTAAACATTGGCAAGCGACCTAAGCATTTCAGAGACTGAAGATGCCCAACGCAATCTTGGACGAAACGTCAGATATTTACTCATCGACTGGACCACGGACTTTCTATTGGATTTCAGAGACTGTTGTGTCAGTTGCTTGCCAAGTGTGATTATCTGTGAACTGATGGATTGGCGTGAAGGAAAGTACGCTGTAAAATGCATGGTACTCTTACAGAAGATACTGGAGTACTATATAGGAATCGAGAACAACACTACCAACACCTTCTGTAAGAAGTATCAATTATACACAAAATCAAACCTGCCGCAAACAGCCGGTCGAACTCAACAAGGAGCTTGGCTGCAACACCGGTTAGTGCCCTCTGAAATGTTCGGGGAGCTTCCTACAATTGACTATAGAAAAATATTCTTCAGTAAGATTCTTTAAGTCTGAATTAGTTATAGTTAATTTCTTTACAGCTGTTGATATTCTTCACTTCCATATTCTTTTATTACATTTTATGATAACAGTAGTCCTAGTAACAAGAGTTTAGCTTCTGGACCCTCTATTTACTATTTATCGATTCTGATTTTTAGTTTTATGTGAAATAATAAAGAAATGAAGTGTTTTATTTGCCCAGTTTACTGTAATGCGAAGTTTAAAATCAATGTCCTATAAAATCCATTCCATTTGACATTCCTTGTTGTCATAGTGGGCTCTTCAGTAGTTAATGTTCAATGTTTTATGTAGGTGTATCTTTACTTACTTTGTACTCTAGAGAACTTAACAGGCCCGCAGTGTAGTTTAGAACATGTCATCTGTAGCACATACTCAGCATAACCTGTAATTGTAATGCACAGCTTCTAACATGGCATAAAAAATAAGCTTCATTGAAAAAAATATTGCAATCGAATAACGACTGCACTAACATTGTTCACATACAACCCTATTGCGTTACTGGCAATGCAAGTTTCGGCTCGGTCTCAGTACAAGGAAACAGACTGGCTATTAAAAAGTAATAGAGCAAGAGCCCGTGACTACCAGGCTTTCCTTACTTTATAAACGCTTAACGTTTCTCAGCGCATGTCCCCAACACATGTAGCAACGATGGGACTAATAGGAATTTTTGGATCACCGCGGCTTTCACACAAAACAGGTAGCAACATAAAGTCATCAAACTATAACGTCTAATTTTCTGATTTTTTCTTCGAGATATTATTAGAAATCACGTCATCCATCGGCAGACACTTAGTATCGTGTCAACCCCTCGCCGGACACCCTTAAACTTAAATAAATTGTGACTGTGCTTATGCTATAGTATAAAAGCTGAATGTTCTGGATGTTCCTTGGGTGACTATGACAACATGTTTCCTTAATAGTCGGATGGTTTTGACAGTTCTAACACCTGGCCAGACAAACTCAACTCAAACATGATGATAATTAAAACTGGATCACATTCATTTTACAAACTACAGAAACAGAACTTATACCGTACGTATAATCACAACACATACTGAGTAACTAAGAATGCGCAGGAAAACACCGCAAAAGACTTAACTCGGTATTTCACTCGCAACTACAGCTACCCTTTAAGTTTGTCTGGCCAGGTGTTCTATCGTTCCTACCTGTGTTGGGGGCATGCGCTGAGAAAGTTTCAGGTTTATAAAATAAGGAAGCTCTGGTGGTCATGTCCTCTTCGACTATAATAATGACACATTGTAACAGTGTTCACCAACTGAAATGTACTAGAATATGTAACTGTTAAGTGTAAACGCCAACAGCAATTGGCTAAGGGAACTAATTCCACTGGAAGAAATTTGCAGCTGCCCAAACTGCGGTAGTTAAAAGATATTTCACGGAATCAAAACCATCTCATATGCAAACACAATCAGAGCCATGGGCGTCGCGAAACGAGGGCAAGGGGCGCTGCGGTCCCCCCTTGGAAGTTGGTAAACTTAATGTTCAGCCAGCTACTGACTATTAAACTATTATTTTAATTTTGATGTAAAGAACAATTTTTATTTAGCACAAATTAATAGGGTTATCTGCAACAAATATTATAAATGTTTACAATAAAATAATGATTTAATGTTATATGATTGCAAATTTCCAACATGTGGCCCCTGGAAATAATTATGCCGACACATATGATCAGAGCAGCTATTGCAATATAAATAAGTAAGAAAGGAAACTGTACTGAACTTTTACAAGGACACAGAAGTCCTGGATTTCTTCTACCTTTGTGCATCTTGGTCTGTGAAGAAATACATAAATACAAAAAGTAGCAGACGAAAAATGGAACATGGTTTAGACTTTTCTTAAATATATTATAGATGCACACTATCAGATAAAGGAAATTAATATAATGCAGAATAAATCACAACGAAATTAAAAATATGAGGTTAAAATGAAGGACCTTGATGATGATAATGGTGATAATGATTATATACACATTCTTCGTGCGTTTTTAATAATTCATTTTGATTTCGTTTCCCAGTAGTGAGAATTTTATGACGAATGTCAATGATCAGAACACTTTTATCATTACTTGCTTGCAGAGGCAATTGATTATTATTATAATTATTTATTATTAAATGCCATGTTAATTATTATAACTATCATATTACTATTCAATTCTGATTACTATGCTATATAACCTCAAAATGGTAGCTTCCATGTGGATTTATTTCAACTACCATTATAAAACAGCTTCAGAAATGGAAATAATTTTACAAACTAAGCAGAGTTCAATTAAAATAGGACACCGAGGTAGGGCAGAATCCCTTTTACCAGTATCTTAATGAAAAATGGCTTAAGGGAAGACTGTAACGAAAATAACTTCTGTAATTGTTTTTCATTTTTACATTAGGATTGCACATTTTTGTATGCGCAATGGATGTAGGTATAATCTTTTGATAAGCACCTTGTGAAAATTAATCCTCTCGCCTTCATCGTGTACAAAACAATAACAGTACTAGAGTATAAACTTGAAGATAATTACTGTTAATTATATTTTTGTTTAAATCAAAAGAAATAGTTATGATAACTCGGTGTAACTGTTTAAATCACCTTGCAAATAAATTTTAATTGTAAGTCCAGGAAAGATATAAGTCGTGAAATGAGGATGAAGGATTCATAAAAAAGTTGTACGTTTTAATTCAACTTGAACGAGAAGATCATGAGTCATCTCCATGACAAACACATTCTATGTATTATAATTTCATTTTAAACACCTGATAACCTATGTATAGATGTACAAAACATTTGTTAATAAAAAATATAAACATTGTAAAAAGTTGTTGTAAATGTTTTTAGGCAAATATGCCACTAGTCCTACATATTTTAAAGATGCAGGATAGCCATATTTTAATGGTTGCATAAGCATTTTCCTTGAATATTGAAGTTAAAGCTCCAAATGCAGGAGTTAATGAATTGAATGTACTGCGCAGTTTGCACATAATTTAAGTTTACAGTTGCCCTTATCGATGCCTTTTATAAATGCAGCTCTAGAAGTATGATACAAAACAACACCGAGATGGGAGACGGAAAAATAATCATTTTTGCTTTCTCTGCTAGTTATTTACAGTAAGCATATTCTATACAGAAATTAGATACCGAGATTTCACCGGAAATACATGTTTTGAGAAAAACCCTAGACAAACAAAAATCGTTTTTATAAAACTGTGTGAGCACGGCTCATGCGTACGAGCGAGCGTGTGTGTCAGTGTGTGTGCGCGCGTGTGTATGTGTGTGTGCACGCGTGTGTGGCTGTGTGTGCGCGCGTGTATGTCTGTTCGTGTGTGTCTGTGTGTGTGTGTGTGTGTGTGTGTGTGTGTGTGTGTGTGTGTGTGTGTGAACATAACTAAAAAGCTAAAGGTTGATTTAATACCAAACATATCATTTAAGTTCGGCATCTGTCAGGATGCGACAGGAAAATTCTGAAGAAAATCCCTCCACAGCAAACTGCATTTCACAATTGTTTTTGGTTTTTTCAAAAGCGACTTTAACAATTTTATTAAAATACAACATGCCTAAGTTATTTTTCATGGAAAATAAAACACAGTTCTTGAATTTTCAGCGAATTTGAATAGGTTTTCTATAAATCTTAAACCGTGACAGATAGACACAAGTTTACTTAACAAAAATAAAATAAAAATAAAAAATAAAAAAGAAAGAAAGAAAAATGTGTGGCGTTTATCATTTCAAAAATATTCTTTGTTGTTGGTTTCAATTTACAAATACTTGTACTTTTCTCAACCGTATATCGCTGTTTTTGTTTTGTATTCTCGTATTAATGCAAAGAGAATGTAATTTCAAAGCTACACATAACGACTGGCTTCGAAAATATTTGACTATTCCTTTAGTTCATTGATTGTTTTATATATATATAAGTACATGTGTGCATGTGTAATAAAGGTTTTTCTGTATTACTAAGAATTAGAAGAAAAATATTTTTAAGAATAGTGTGTAAAAGAGTGGGAAGAGAAATTCATATAAATGTAACTTAGATTTTTAGTAATGGGTCTGGAATGTTTGGGGCGTCAAGAGTTGGATAATGCTTCAGATGGGTATGTTTTCCACATGTTTTCCACATTAGGGGCCAAGAAACCTCCACCAGTCCATTATCCAAGAAGAATACCATATTGTGCACAGCATTACATGATTAAAAACTGGGTTTGAATAATCAACCCACCTACTTTAATTACCAACAAATATTCATTAAAAATCAGTTTAATTGCCCTAAGTTTACTGTCCTACTAAATGGTAATGTCATAAAATTTACCACAACGCGATCCCAACGTCTGTCTAGGCCATATGTAGTTCGGAGTAATAAAATTCTGGATGATTAACAGCGATAAATAACCGAAATGTTCAGAACATTAAGCCAATTCAATCTTTACTAAGCTTGTGACTGCGTGATTCTAATTTGCAACATTGTTTTGGCTAAACGAAAGGCAAACTAACCCAACAAGCTCGGTACATACGGCAGCTGGACGTTTTAATATGGTGTTTAGCGGGTTTCTTTAATTTTAATTATCTTTCTTGTATTTTCCGAAATATTAAAACAACCTATTTCACGTAGCTATGCTAAAAGATAACAAGCATTCCTCCCAAAGCATTTAATCTGAAAAACTAAAGCAGTAAAGTAATAGAAAACATTTGAATGGTATTCCAAATTGTAGGCGCCACGGTGGCTGAATGGTTAGGCCGCTTGCCTCTCACCAAGCCCGGGTTCCATCCCGGGCAAAACCGTGTTTGGGATTGTGGGGGACGAAGCGGCATCTGGAGAGGTTTTCTTTGGATTCTCCTCTTTTCCCCGCCATCCATTCCCTCCAACTGCTGCATAGATACCTTTCCTTTCATTAATTTCATATCCTCTCCTTCGTCACACTCATACAAGGTTTCGGGCTGATCATTCATCCTGCCTGCTCTCTGTCATTCAGTCTGCTCCTAACACAGGCATCTGACCCAAGGTGGTGACTTGTAAGTCCTGGGGGTGTAAGTCCTATATATGAGGAGGGTAAACCAATTCAGTCCTTATCATGCAATAAGGGAAAAGATTTTAGACACACACACCCACATACACACACAGAGCTATGAATGTCTTGTTGAGGGACCTCTGTACAGATATTTCCGTGGTAACATCTACATATATCTAATTTTTGACGGGAATGTAATACTTCCTCTACCCACCATAGTAAGTGGTAAGGAAGCGAATAAAATACGCCACGAGCACTTACTATTTATGCATCATCATAACAACAAGATATCCTTTGGTTACCATTACTTGCCTGGCTCGGACTGTATCGCATCAAATCGAGGGCACTAAATGAGGGATGGTTCCAAGGTCTGGCATCATTCACACACAACTGTTATGTAGTGACGCAATTTGCTCTCTACGGTCAGTGTCACTTTTGGAACTGGTTATGAAAAAACTCAATTTCCGTAAGTGTATAGTTAGGCACAGTTATTTTTGAAACTGTTACCACAAAACCAATAATAGCAATAATAACAATAGTAACAGTAGTGACAATAGTAATAATAGTAATAATAATACTAATAATAATAACAATAACAATAACAATAACAACAACAGTAACAGTAATAATAATAATAATAATAATAATAATAATAATAATAATAATAATAATAATAATAATAATAATAATAATAATAATAATAATAATAATAATAATAATACTAATACTAATAATAATAATAATAATAATAATAATAATAATAATAATAATAATAATAATAATAATAATAATAATAATAATAATAATAATAATAATAATAATAATAATAATAATAATAATAATAATAATAATAATAATAATAATAATAATAATAATAATAATAATAATAATAATAATAATAATAATAATAATAATAATAATAATAATAATAATAATAATAATAATAATAATAATAATAATAATAATAATAATAATAATAGTAATAGTAATTGTGATTAATGGCACCACATTATTGTCGCCTGAAATTGAAGGACATGCACACATAAATTCCTCTTTCCTAAGTTCCAGTGTTCAATATTCACTGGTAAAATGTCGAAGTGCGGTTACTGTGGAAGACCAGATTGAGAAATCAGAGACCTTTGCTTACAGTATTATAGCTAAAGCTGCAATTTTTAGTACCGCATCGTATGTAGGAGTGTCGGTTATACCGTGAGTGTGTTCGCCCAGACCGAGAGGCAAGCCATCAGCACAGAGCGAAACAATCCTATGCACACGGTAAGATGAGTAAGAATTTTATTGTGGCTTTAATTATAACCCATAGGTAAATAGGACATTCGTCATTCTTCTTTCAGTATCTGACGTGACAAACAAACTGACGCGCTTTACTTAGCGACAAGGTTACCTTTACCGCACAATGATGCTCTTTTGGTGAACAATTACGATGTTAAATACATCTTATAAAGCACCACATATCCTTCTTACTATATTTTGAACTACTCTTATTTCATTTGGGAGTCATATGGTCAAATACAAATCTGTTTAGTTATTAGCAGATATAGACATTCTTAAGCAGTTGCCTTCAAGTTAACCATTCCGCTAGTGGCCAAAAAATCGATGCTTCCTTCGCTTCTTGAGTCAGATCTTTCTAACTTTGGGTTGATAAAACGAATATGACGAAGAACATATTGTATTAAGCTATAGTTTATGTTATTCACATGTGGTGGCTTCATAAGCTCGTTGTCTTTTGGTTCTCCTCTTGTAAGTTAGTTCGGGGCATCCCTATAGAGAGACCATCAGTAATCTGCAAGCATTGCTTCATTAGAATGGCCCTGACATCTCTGTTTCATGTTTCGTTTGTTGTTCAGTATATTTGATTGAGTTGAGGTGGGCTTTCATTTGTATGTCTCCTTCATGTAAACTGTATGACCAATAGGAATAGAAGGAAGAGACGGTTGCCGTTGTGAGGTAATACAGCTTTCAAACTTAGCTTGGAGGCATGTGTGAACAGCCTCTATTCTCCATAGGAAGTGGTAAAGTATCTGTATGTGGAATAGGTCGAAGAACACATGGAAGATTCGAGTATTGAACTGTTCTTTTTTCACTGACAATCCTGCCTTTATAGGTGCAGTCAATCAGAAAAAGCAATCATCTATGTGGTTTGTAGGCTGCACAGCAAAAGTCACAGGTCGTTTTTTTTTATTTTTCACCCATTCCGTATCATAACAGAACAATGGTTGCAAGTTATATGTAGAGCCCATGACTTGTCCTGGTCCCTACCTTCACACTAATATAATGCTGAGAGGCAATCTTCACAACAGGTGTCAAATTCGTTTTTGTGATGAAAATGTTACTTTACCACAAATGTAACAAAATGATTCACTGACTTTACACATTTTCGTGGCACTTTAACCCTTTCAATCCTGAATTATTATTAATGATAAAAAATCCAATTACGATGGAACTTGTTAGATAATGGATAAAGGAAGTGTGATAAATAGATTTTAATGATTTTCCCTCATAGATTAATTTTTAAGGATTGTTGTCAAATGGCAACATTGGGCACTGACGACATTTGTGCATTTAAAGGAAAATATTTTATTAAACCTTTTCCATATTAAAACATAGTTTTACAATAATATCAACATATTTTAGTGTACCTACTATTTAGAAACTCAAAAATTAACACTATTTGGAAAACTTAGTTCACAGTATTACTGGATTTTGGCTACCATATTACTTGTGATGCCAAATATATATTTGTCTTTGATCAAACATAACATAGTGTCACATTTTGAGCAAGCTGTTCTTGAGAATCCACTTGAACAATTCTTGCATCTTCCCTTTTTTTTGCTGATGGAATTGGCCAATGACCTATATCATCATAGCGGACATCATCAACAGGCCTTACAGTAACTGCACGTTTCTTCCTCTCTGTTGCAGTTTCATGAACACTTGGCCTTCCTCGCTTCCTTCCTGTTTTTTTCCTACAGATACAAGACCATAAACAATTTCGGTCTGAAAATCCAGCAGGGTTTTCTCCGGTTCTTTCCCTTTTGGGTCATGTGTCTTTTGTAAAGAAGCAAAGAGTTAACAGCAGCCACATTTAGACACCAGTATACAATTCTGTTGTTCCATTTTCTGGAACGAAAATCAATTCTATATAGCTCTACAAGTATATCTGCTAGATGTATACCACCTATGTTATGATTGCACTGCTTCACAATATTAGGTCGATGTACACCTATGCGACTTTTATCCCTTTGGCTCCAACACAGACAGGTATTTGCGGGTTCCACTGCAGCATATGAAGAAATAAATTGTACTGATGTGTTGTCATACCACCTCAATGTTACTTTCCTTTTCCACTCTGTAGTCAAACGAACCTCCTCCTTCTTTCTTCAAATCTTTCTCCTCTTTCAGTGGACATTTTCCAATACGATCTGAACGAATAGTGCTCACACATGGCAATCCCTTCTCTTTCAGGGCTCTTACTAGAGGTAAAGACGAGAACCAATTATCAAAACAAATTTTGAAATTTAGATTTTCAGGAAGATTTTCTACAAGGGCAATTATTTGTTCTGTCATCACAGCCGCTGTGGGGTTCTTTCTCTGCGATGAACTCTTCCCCTTTCCTATGAATTTCCAAATTACTTGAAATTTTAGTTTACTGATTGCTGGGATGGCTTTCAGGTTCATCTTCATTAGAAGAAAATCTGCTAAATTCCGATTGTTCCCCATCAGGTAGTCAAATCAACTCCACTATCTCTTCATCAGAAAGGGATTTACTCATTGTGTTATATTAGATAATCCTAGAAATAAAATAAAAGTCTGTGGAAACACACATGGCTAAATGTTAGGTTATGTAGCTCAGCACTTCGCAGGGAAGCTCCTGTTGTAGCCATTTGGCAACAACCTATTTTAAACCCCTGTAGTTATTTATTATAGATGATTAGCAGCTTATTGTATCAATATGACCTAACTTTAGAGCTTCTATTATTATAAAAGTCACTACTTACAGTTGCAGATGCAATTACATTCACACTAAAGGCGTTACACGTAGTCCTTGTTCCACTATCTATGGTTTTGCATGAGCAACTATGTAAATCACAAGAGATGGCATCCTGTGTACTGGTTGCTACTTCCATCTGCAGGTGTATTCATCAACTAAATGCATTGTAGCCAAATGATAACTGCAGGAGAATGTTCCGAGATGGGAACTGTCTACATTGAACCATGTAAGATTTGAAGCTTTCACGGCGAACGACCTTCTTAAACTTAACACGGCTGATCACCCGTGAAGCTCTTATCACTACATTGGACCATGTTTAATATCGTGGACGATAGGACTGAAAGGGTTAATAAAGTTTACACTTTAAAAGATACAAAACACTAAAAATTCTGTATTAATTACAACAAAAATAATATTAATCTTACACTTACAACAACGATATGAACGTTTATAACCTACAAACAGCTGAAGAACACTGTGTTTTGTCAGTTGATAGCTGTGCCCATTTCAAAAATAAAATTTTCCCAAAAAGAAAATGTGGACTATAAAAGTGACTTATTACTTTATCACCAAAACAAGAGCTAATCAATAAGTTTTATGGTCACTTATGAATTGAGCAGGTGTAAATTCATAAGAATCAGCTATTTTTGAGCCCGAAACATTTTCATTGTTGGCCTCCGTATACTCAAATGAAAGACTGCAGAATAACAGGGGCCAAGTATTAGTGACAAACAGGTAAAAACTAGTCCGCATGCTGTCCACAAACGCCAGAAGCCAAATGGTTAAGTTTACCTTGGTAATACACAAATTGTGTTCAGCTTGCATTTTACTCTTGTGTTTGTACACATGATCATTAAGTATTTATGTGTTAAACATAACAAACGTCCACAAGTTGTGATGAAATAGAGCTGAAAAGAATGTAAGACTGTCTGAAGTTTTAATTACCCTTTTAAATTAACTTGACACTGCAACATGTACCCCATTGTGCCTTACCTGGTAAGAAACATCATAAATTTAATTCTAAGAATAACCTGTCATTCCTACCAAATTAAGACAGATGCAGGCATTGTCAGCGCCTTGCATGACATCCATATATAGGCTCTTAAGGGCAAAGATGTACATTCCAAAACGTTGTTTGAATAACCAACGATGTCGGTTATGCGCAGTTGCTTGAACAGAAGCTGCGTATTCTACAAGTGTTTAGTTTATAGTTGATTTTACTCAGTGAACACCTGCGCTCGAGGACATTACAATGATTGAGGAGAAGGTGGTACTATGGGACAGTCTTCTTTACTTGTGCAATAATACTGTCATATAAGGCAATTTGTGTAACTTATTTGCGATATCTTACTAGAAACAATTTCTCCTCGTGAGTTATAGTGCAGAATGATACAAATTGCTTGTAGGAACACCAATTTTTTAAAAAGCAAAACTTTTGGCAATATTTAAATTTGGGTGGTAATATGGGATAGAGAGTAACGGAGCTTTCAAATGCATTATCAGTCATAAAAAGTGTAACGTGTATTTTCAAATTTATGAAAAATTGTAACGCTAAAAATCGAATTTCAGTACAAAAAAATACTGTTTGTCCAACAAATAAGGTGAGGAAATTGTTTTCTCAGTCTTTTCAATGTAACTAAACTTGCTTAGACTTGCAAGAGCTTCTAAAGAGCACAATAATTTTAAGTACAAAAGTCAAATGAAACTGCTATTCTCACAATCAGAACAGTCCAGGTGCACCCATTTGCCGAAGTTGCCACACTTGATCCAGAGTTGCCCAGGTCTCTAGTTCCTGAATTCACCACCACAAAAAATGTACTCAGGATTCTCCTTTCCAAGTGTGTAATGATTAGTTGGAATTACTAAAACTTATTTACCTGAAGATATGGAGATATCAGTGTCATCTGAATCCGGAGATTCTTGTCTGAATACGAGTGTTCTTTTGGGTTTAAAGCTCACATTCTTTTTATTTTTTTTTTTATTTTTTTTTTTGGACCCTTTCTTACATTTTGTGAGTGAGATGTGCATTTACTTGTTGATGGCTGACTTTATCTGAAACTGTAGGAACATTATTGCTTTTAGAGGCACAAGTAGAAGGGTTTTGTCATCCTTTCTGAGAGTTGACGCAAACGCTCCTCTCCATCGAAGACGTCGCCTTTAAGACCTATAAGATCTCGTGTTTGGTGTCCGGACTAGCTCTAGCAAGAGGTCCCAATCTGCAGGGTGTGCGTGAGTTATGGTAGGAATAGAACCAAACGAAGAATCAACCAACATACCACTTTATTTGTAAATTTCCAGATTTGTAGAGAACTGCCGACGATATTTAAATAGAATGTAACTTTGTAACTTCTACTACAACGTTATAACACTTTAACTTTGTCAGCCTTTAGCAACCGCCGAATTATGTATACGCGCTAGCTTACGTACAACTCCCAAGTTGCACGTGCGTTATCTCGACTCGATTCAAGACGAGTGTGTGTTGCGTTGCATTTGTTTTTGCACGAGCAACACGAAGGAAGCGATTTCCATTGGCTAACTTTAGAGCACGTCATGCTAAGATAGGAATCAGCCCGCTGAATCACTAAGGCTGAGTACAAACAACAATTGTAACCTTATCACTCATTTAAATCTGCCTAGGCTTCCATCCTTGAGACTTTAACATATTCAGCTTTATTACGTCTTCCCCTTAACTATTGACTAGAATCTCCTTTTGTTTCTTTCCATTATCAAATATATATTGACATTATAATTTCGGTTTCAGAGTTCTCACCTCAGTTCCTCTTGTCCCGTATTATCACCATTCACTTTACAATACATTACCTTCAATATCGCTCTTATACATTAACTAACTAGCCATGTGTAATAAATAAAGATTCACACCAACTAAACGTGCAAAATAAATCCTTTTACCCTACCTGGATTTTACGCAATATCATCTGAAATCTTTCTCTGTTAAAACTTTCCAGTTCACAAAAAGCAACAATGTCCTCCCACAACCACAGTCCTCAGCTTACTGACCAGGCCTATTACCTGCAGGTTTAAACAGACTTCAGGAGCGGTCTAGTAGTGTCAGCACGAGATGGCGACACTAAGTTCAAAAAAATTGAAATGTCCCATTTTCCAACCCCGTCCCATAACACCACCTGTTCCTCTATCTAATGAAATATTCTCAACAAAGGATTTCTGTCCTAAAATAAGAAGAGAGGCCAGATATTTAGGCATTCACAAGATTGAATATCAAATTAGGTTCTAATGTAATGAAGGAGTTTGTTATTTGAGCATAGGTACACATATTTAAAAGTCAATTAAATGACGTTAGGTAACGCCAAAATATATTATGTCTAGCTTTGTCTCCCAGCTATCATGTTATTCATAGTTGTTCTACAAATAATATATACAGAGGCCTATGTTTGTTTGCTCTACTTCGTACTTAAAATGAGTAGAGAATATGTGGTATTACACTAAAAAAATTCAATACTAAGATTTCACGGGAAGTACACGTTTTGAGAATCCCTGAATTAAAAATGAAGCATTTTTACAAAAAGGTTTATGTGTGTATGTGTCTATAAACAGCATAAATGTAACGCCGGGCACAGCTCACAACAAAAAACGGTTGGAGCCAAGCTATTTCACCCCACATACCAGGCTGACAAACAAACAAAGGCGCAAGGTCAAGCTTCCCCACGTCAGTCATGCGAGCAAACACATGACTAACAATCAAGCGGTCACATAAAGCTTTTCAAAAACTTTCGAGGAGCATGTGGCGGCCGACGTGTTTGTGGAAATCAATAAAGGTTCTTGCTGTATAAGGAGGCGAGGAAACAGCAGAGAGAGAGCTACAGACATAACTCGGTCAGTGTGTTAGTGAATGCGAGACAACTGTGTGTATGTGTGGTGTGGTGCGGTAAGGTATGGTGTGGTGTGGTGGTGGTGTGTGTGTGTGTGTGTGTGTGTGTGTGTGTGTGTGTGTGTGTGTGTGTGTGGTTCTGTTGTGAAAGGAACGTCGAAGTGAAGAAGTCTTAACGACTGTCGAGTGATTGTAACGTCAGAACTACTATGTAAGAGAGAAAGTGAAGAAAGGCAGTGAAAGGACTGAGTCAGGATTACGAGAAGTAAACAGTTGTGAGTTGTAATACTTAGAAAGATTAAAGCCTGTGTTAACGTCTGTAGAAGAGAACTGCCTTTCTGCAAAAGTTTAGAGGGAAACTAAAGTGATAGAAAAGTAACTGGACTGGATTTTGTCGATTTTGTTACAATAACTCAAGATAGAAAATTGGTACTTAAATTCAGCATCTTCCAAAGATGTGATATAACGATTTACAAACAAAATCCCTCCATCCCGAACTACCGTTTACACAGGAAATGTATTAAAAATGTCGATTTTCTCTAGAACGGGTACAACCACCTAGATTTAATTACCGTTTGTTTAACATACGTTCATGAGAGATGAAACGTATATGTTGAATTTTCTGGAAACGCCTCTGAAGTCTCTCACTCTAAATACACAGAAAAACCGTTAGAAAGAGACAAAGTGTTACTGCACAGAAAACGTAGATCTCATTACAGCACACAATTTGTGTCAAATATATATTTTTGTGTAGTTAACGATTTTTGATATACTCCTTGTTTGCATTTTCCAATACTTATACTCTTCTCAAACAAGAAGTCGTGACTCCTTTTTCAGGTCCTGGAAATACAAAGAGAATGGAATGTTAAACCCATCACCAGCGACCATGCACCTCTAAGGAAATAATTGTGTAATATCTAACCTCATTTCTACAAATGTCTATTTCGATTAACATGAAGTACATAGAAAGATAAGCGTTTTAAAGAATATGTTGCACTAGAGTGAATAGTAAAAGTCATGTGAGTGCACACATAAGATTCTTTACGTCCTGGTCATGGAAAGATAATACCATATCAAGCCATATCATCGCTCAAGCGTATTGTTTTCCACTATAAGACAATATGCAATAAAGGCATTTCTTAATGTTTATCTCTATGAAATAAAGTGGGTAGAACAGGTGTTTTTAAGAATAGTTTGTACAAGAGTAAGTAGAGAAAGTCATATTAGATTACACAGAAGATTTTTTTTTCACTATATATATATAAATAATAGGAATCTAGATAAATAATTGAAATAAATAATTTTCAAATGTTAAGTTCAATGCATACTGAGGTTTCATTTAGTTGGAGAAAAGAAGGTGGGTTATTATTGAGTTACCTTAGTGTAGCTGAGGTAAACACGATTCAAGTGAATTCAGACGACCAGAAAACGAATAGCCCAAGAATGGAAAATTAAATTCTTGGAATTTTAAGAAGTCCACACTAACAGTCTCGTCTCAGATACGAATAAGCAGTTTAAGAGTTGGCAATATGTATAGACACGTTGGTGGGCAGTGACGCTTATTAGGCAAGACTTAATTTAATAAAACAGCATCTACTTTTAAAATTCGCGTCTTCCTCATCGTGTTCTTACAGTAGTACAGAAGTGTTTACTATAACCCATTATCGCACGTTAGTAACATTCAAAAACCGCGCTCGAGTTATGTAGATTTAGCGGTAACTTCAGTTGAACATTTCTGAGACTAACAGCTACATGCACTTTATCGTCATTGTCATCGTCGTCAATGTCAACATCGTGGTCGATTATCACTAATGTTCGCCGTGAAAGCTTCAAATCTTACATCATCATCATCATCATCATCATCATCATCATCATCATCATCATCATCATCATCATCATCATCATCATCATCATCTATTATTATTATTATTATTATTATTATTATTATTATTATTATTATTATTATTATTATTATTATTATTATTATTATTATTATTATTATTATTATTATTATTATTATTATTATTATCATTATTATTATTATTATTATTATTATTATTATTATTATTATTATTATTATTATTATTATTATTATTATTATTATTATTATTGATCAGAGTTTCACGGGTGAACAGCCGTGTTAAATTTAAGAAGGTTGAGGTTTCGGCCATTATACACTCCATGGCCATCTTCAGGACTGAAAATGTTAATCACTAACGTTCGCCGTGAAAGCTTCAAATCTTACATGAGCATCAACATCATCATCATCATCATCATCATCATTTATTATTATTATTATTATTATTATTATTATTATTATTATTATTATTATTATTATTATTATTATTATTATTATTATTATTATTATTATTATTATTATTATTATTATTATTATTATTATTATTATTATTATTATTATTATTATTATTATTATTATTATTATTATTATTATTATTATTATTATTATTATTATTATTATTATTATTATTATTATTATTATTATTATTATTATTATTATTATTATTATTATTATTATTATTATTATTATTATTATTATTATTGTTATTATTATTATTATTATTATTATTATTATTAATTATTATTATTATTATTATTATTATTATTATTATTATTATTATTATTATTATTATTATTATTATTATTATTATTATTATTATTATTATTATTATTGAAAGTTATTTTACATCCTGAAGTCTGGGTAACGAGAAGTTAGCAGCAATTCGAGTGATGCGACTCAGAAACAGGTTAATTCTCCAACCTCAACAGTTGGCAACTCATTTCAAATCGATTATTATAAGGGTCCATTAAGTTTATCATAATCTTAACTGGTATTGCTTATACTCACATCCGCCCAGCACGTACCCGGAAATAAAGATCTCATTGTTCTTCACTGGAACAGCTGACAGCACGTACACCCATATTCATCGGCATCAATGCATTAGTGATAATTGCTGTAACGACCAAGAAAACTGAGAAACCCATTTAGCAGAAATCCTACATAAACATCTATCTATACCAGCGATGTTCAATGTTTGCGAAAGAAGAGGGGCTGGACTTACCTCCTTCCACTTAATGCGGGCTGTGCCACTCCTTAACACTTGAATGTGTACTCTGCTGCAGTGGCTGGTTGGTTCCATGCACGCTGCGTTTGATTTACGAAAGCACTACCAAATCTTATATGATAAACATCTGTTCATTAGTGACTTTTTTGGTACTGCTTAAGAAGTCTATCAATATTTGGTAACAAGTCGAAGTGCAGAGCCTTAGAAGATACACCAAGTGATCATCACGTGACCTATTGCGATATAGTTCAATTTGGAGAAACTCTGTTCGCAAATATATGTAGAGCTGTACTCAATTCTTGCCAATCTTATTTCTCTATCTAGTTCATTTTAATAGACATAAGCATTTTCAGAAATTACCTTATTACTTATTTTCTTGTAGGTGCAAGGAGAATGTGGAAATGACTTTAAGCGATAGTGAAATGATTTAAGAGCTGGTTGCTATACAATGCCTTTAGAATTTCGTTCCCTTTACAATGCCAAGAGATAAAAAAAACGAATAACTATTCGCATTTGAGAAAAGTATAAGTATTGGCAAATTCAAGCAAGTAATAAAGAACATCTCGGAAATGGTTCGCTCAAAAGAAAAAAGAAGTACTTGACATAAATTGTGAGTTTTAACGACATCCACATTTTTTATTTAGTGAGGTTTCTCTGTCTCTTACTGTTTACCATTTATGCAAAAATCGTTCAGAACGAAGAGGTCTCTTGAGGACATTCCCAGAAAATTCAAATTATGACTTAGAAACTGCCATGGAATCGTCTTGTTTTTGTCAGTCACTGGATGACTCCTTGTGAGTGTACAAGCCACAGGCACTTAGCTGATTCACCCTCCGGTTGAAAGAGTGGAGTGGGGAATAGCAGCTAATTACGTAAGCGTCTTCAAAGAGACAGGGTTGGACATCGTTGTTTTATACGAAGCTACAGGACTTATAGAACATATCCTTGACCCTCACATGAGTTTTTGGACATCGGTAGCTTTCGGTCATTTTCTATTAGACTTTGCTTCCCACTAGCGGCCATTATTCGCATATGAAGACAACTTAGTAAAAATTATTTAAAACAATATCTAGCAGTTTTAATTAGAATATTGTACAATCAACTTTTTGTAGTTATTACAATAATTTGTTCATAGTTGTTATTCCGAAGGAATACTATAGGTAAATAACAAGGCTATATTATATAACAAAGATTCATACTCAGATGCGGCATTACAATGAAAAAATAATAGTCAATTATTTCACTCTAGTCAAATTTAAATTATATCTATGTTTGCATCTTAAGTAAGGTGCAGAAAAGGAAGTGAACTTTAGTTTTAATACTTATTCATAAAACAAGAATAAAAGATTGCATAATTTATAAATGATATGTATCTCGTAAATTTATTATGCCAAAAACATTTTCTTTGTCTTTGTTGTGAGTAGTAATGTCAGTTTTTATTTTATTCTTTTTTTTTTTATTGTTCCATTTATATGCCGCCTTTAAAATCGAAAGTCATATAAGCGGCTTACAATCTCTTGGAATAATTGTAATTGGTGTTCACTCACTTAACGGTGGTATTAAACGTTGGGTGTCTATTACTGTTTTACTTTCTCCATTACGTATAGTAAGTAGAAGTATTCCATTCTTAAATTCCATAACGAGATTTCATCGCAAATATGTATATGTTTTGAGGCTCCCGAATAAAAAAAGCATTTTTAGAAGGTCCGTGTATGTGTGTGTGTGTGTGTGTGCGTGTGTGCGTGTGTGCGTGTCAGTCTGTAGACAACATAACTCAAAAACCAACAGCCAGTTAAAAACCAAAGTTGGTATTTAGGTTTAATGTCTTTCAAGGATGCTACACGAAGATTTTGAAGAAAATTCGTTCATCCTAAATTACTCTTTCCATGCAAACTTGTTCGAAATATTTTTATTTTCTCGTAAACGTCTCTACTGATTTTTATTAAAATGCGTGAGAAATTTTATGACAAACAAATTTTTTTTTAATTTTCTAGCTTTAGCCCATGTAGTCCTGTTTACTCCTGACGACTTTTGTATATCTGGTAAACCGTAAGGGATAGACCAAATCTTACTATACAAGAAATACAGATCTCGTTAAAACACACAATTTATGTCCAAATGAATTTTCTGTGGAGTGAACCATTTCAGAGATATTCCTTGTTATTTCTGTGAGTTTTGGAATACTTGGTCAAATGGAAGATCGTTCTTCATTTTTTACATCGTAGTCATGCAAAGAGAGCGAAATTACAAAGCTTTAAAAGATTTGACTATCACTCAGTGCCTAATGAATTCTCATATTCCCCTTGTACCTACAAGGAAATAAGCAATAAGATAATTTCCGCAAATGTTTATCTCAACTAACACGAAGAAAGTATAGGAATGAGAGTTTGTAGGAACAGTTAGTACAAGAGTAGAGAAAGTATATGAGTGCAACACATTAAATTCAGACACATATTCACATTTACAGGCTCTAGAGACATGAGGAATAATGGAAGAAAATTTCCCGCCCCCCCCCCCACCCCCCCCCCCCTCCCTGCTGGCATCCCTTGCACAGCAGGCAGATGCTCTAACGACTGAGCTACAGAGCCAGCCAGTAATGCCATTGTTACCAATGCTATGAGTGGAACTTAGTCGGTGCTTATTCTCACTCTTGTTCCATTTATGTTCTTCATTAAATAATGTTTAAGTCGCTAAGAGAAGAAATTCCACAATCGAATGTGACACGTAACCTAACACGGGACGAGTTAACGAGAATGATTTGTTAGAAGATATCCATAGAAAAAGAGAAGTGGTATATATTCAAGATGCTCTCGGGCTTCGAGCCAGGTGTAGTGATGAAAAGACATTCATCCTGAAGATGGGAGAGATGTACACTCCCGAAACGTTGATGTCTTTTCATCACTACACCTGGCTCGAAGCCCGAGAGCATCTTGAATATGTTCGTCGCCAGGAAAGCTTCAAATCATATTTTAAGAGAAGTGGTATTGCTACAGTTTCCCAGGGTCTGCCTGTCTGTTTGAGTAGGCGCATGTTGCGGTGGTTCCACTTCTACCATGAATTTTCCTAACCAAGCGGGACGGCTCAGGCGGTAACGTCTGTGGTTCGTATTCGGGAAGTCGCAAGTTTTATTCTCGTGGCCCATCTTCCTGACTTCGCTCTCCTCCCCGTACTCCTTAGGCTTGTACCATCCCATGGGGCCCCGAAAACCAGTTGCTCGCCTCTCAATCTGGAGGACAGGATTTCCAGAGTGCATTTGTTCCCCCTCCCGTGCTGCTGCCGCGACACTCACCCACGCTTCTAACCCTGAAAGAAACGTAACGGGATGAAGGGTGAAATGAAATTTTATGTCTTCTTTTATTTTTATTTTACTTTTTTAACGCGTGATATTTTAAAAGCAGCGGTTGATGTATCTTGAACTTAGCATCTTGTATCAAGATCAATTCCTATGCAGAAACAGAATACAAGGACAGATGAAGTACATTCTTGCTTAAAGTACAAAATACTGTTCTATTGCTTGGACCACTGGGAGACCATAGTTTCCAAGAAATTATTATTTATTTAGGATTATTTAGAAATATTAGCCTCTACTTAATAATTGTCATTAAATTGTACCTTGAATTAATCGTTCGAGCCTCCGCAAATTGAAGTTAACTACACAGCTGTAATCTAAATGATGTTGAAATGAAAGACACGTTGCAGTTTTAAGAACTTGCGACATCTAAAGTAATCTCTATACCGCTCCTCTAGTCCTGTTGTACTCACAACAAGACGACCTACCGAAACCATTGGGAAACCCCTTGTCTGACATGTTGTCACATCCGCTCAGATAACACTTTTCAGCCAGAAAATTCTTCTTCTGCAATTAGGAGATTAGGTTCATAGCCTGCTCCGTCCTCACTCCATCAGTCCATCTCGTTCTCGGGCGACCAACATCTCTTCTGCCTTGAGATTTATAACGACACACATCCTCGTTCGTTCTTTCTATGTGTTTCTTCCAATTATTCTTATTTTCTTCAATCTTCTCATTTAAATGAAAAATTTTAATATCTATATTTCTTATTAGTTTTCTTCTTGTACAACTTTCACTGTCCTCAGAAGTCTCATTTCAGCACTCCGTATCTTACTTCTGTTCCTCTGCGTTAGCATCCAAGATTCATTTCCATATAATAAAACTGGTACCACCATTGTCTTATAAAATTTCAATTCTGTTTCGTTACTTGACTTACCTTATAGCATTTTGTTATTTATTCCCCAGAGAGATGATTTTGTGGTCTGTAAAATTGCTTGTGTATGTATTAAACGTTTTTTGAACGTCATATCATTACATCATATCATTCTGGTAGAGCCTTATGGTGTTATTTTAATTTTGCCAAGACCAAATCCAAAATAGATATACCCCAAAATTAACTGATTTAATATTTCTAATTGCCTGGGGTATTACTTCATTAATTCAGGCTTTGATCTCATCAGAGTTTGAAAATGCATTTTAAACGGCGGGAACCGCAAAGCTACTTTTATTAGTATTTTAGAAATGAAAATTTAAAAACACTGGTGTTTATTTTAGTGGCAAGTGTACAAACGGTGTAGATAAAATGTCCGTTGTGAGGAAGATCTGTCATATTTTAGAGAACATATTTGGAAATAATTATACAAGAATCATAAAAAAACAATACGGGTAAGCAAATCCAAGATGATGTCATTTTGAAAACAGTGATTCTCCCACGGCGAACAAATCTGGCTAGGCATTTACATATTTTATCTTTTGTGATTCCTGTGCTCCCCGACAGGAGCCTGACTCTAGGCACTGGCTTGTAAGTCCTAGGGATATAAGTCCTACATAAGGGGAGAATAATCAGGTAAAGAAAGAAAGATAAAGAAAGTTAATGTTGTTAGAAACCTTAACAAAATCTGGGAATTTAATAAACCAGTATTTATGTGTTTTGTGGATTTGAAAAAAGCTTTCGATACGGTAAAATTAAAAGATGTAGTACATATATTGCAAGAAAAAGGTGTCCCATGTAACTCTTTAGATCAATAATAGAGATTATCATGACTTTATCACAAGAATAAAAGTAACGGAATAAGCTGAAGAAAATGCAATTGGTCAGAGAATTAGACAAGGCGATTCCTTAAGTTCATTCCCTTTTAATCTTATACTGGATAAACCAATTGAAGATCTGCGAAAAGAGTGAGGATACAAGATGGCAAACAAGATTTCATATAATGTGCTACACAGATGATACTGCTCTCATATCAGAAACAGAAGATGGATTGCAAAGGCTATTACACCAATTCAATACAAACGTAAAAAATATAATATGGAAATAAAACACAAAAACTAAAGGCCTAACAGTATCGAAAGAACCTCTGATGTGCAATTTAGAAGTGGAAAGAAAAATTATTGAACATATTTCAGAATTTAATTATTTAGGTATTGAAATAACAAGCACAAAAATTTAAATCGAGAAATAAAAACACAGGGCGATAAACCAGCGCAGGTATCAGGATGTATTGAACACAATTTGACGAAATAAGTATATGCCAGTAGACAGTAAAGTCCGCATTTATAAAACAACAAGCCGAAATACCCGGCGTTTCCCGTGGTTTGACGACTTTATCCCTACAACATTTACACTTACGTCCAATAGATGGCAGGTTTCGGGCTTGCAGGCCGTGGTCCAGTCGATGAATTTTCTGATTAACGCCGGCCGTGAAAGCCTCAGCATGTATATTTAGACTTGCCTTGGATACTATAAAAATCCCAAAATAAACAAAATAATTAATAAAAATAGCGGGAAAACACTATACAAAAGCAGCGTTGAACTACCGCAGATACCATTGGAAGAAACGTGAGTAGAGAAAGCTGTGTGAATGTAACACGTTATATTTCTATGTCAATCATACAGAAAATTGTATGAATTCTTTGTAAAAGAGGTAGTAGAGAAAGAAATGTGGTGGTGTTTCATAAAAGAAAAGTGTGCATAGAAAATGGTGTGAATGAAATGTCCTGCATTTCTATTCCAATCATAATAATTGTGTAAATTATATGTTGAAGAGGAATCGGGAAATAAATGTGATCGTGTTTCGTAAAGGAAAAGTGAATAGAAAAACCACGTGAATGTTATGATGTATTACTGTAATGGATGGAATAGAAACTAATTCCATGAAAAAATACACATGCGTGTCGAGTTTCACGATGATCGTGAAAGAAAAGTGTGTGCAAAACCATGTGAATGCAATGTAAAATGGATAGAATAGAAATTTTCTCCACGAAAAAATACATATCCATGCCGAATTTCACGGTGATCGGCCAAGTGGGTATGTGTTCTGTGAAATAAAAGTGAGTATGAAAAACCATGGGAATGTTATGTTGTACAGTAAAATGCATACGTGCCGATTTTCACGGTGATTGGTTAAGTGGCTTAGGAGTGCATAGAGGAGAAACATCGAAAGTGGCAATTCCTATACAAAATTATAATTTTTTTTTTCTTAGCGTTTTCTTTTCTAAACCACTTTTTTGTACACTGAGGCGAGCAAAACAAAACAAATTATTTAAATCGATCGAGCCATTTACGAGTTTTGAGAGACTAACGCACTGCAATTGATAATATATATGTACACACACCTACTCCTACCATTACAAATTACGAATGCGACATACATACGTTAGCTGGTAGTACTCCCAACGTGACGTCACGGAGCCGTATGTTAGGGCTATTATCGGGGACGCCACGGGTAAGCCAATTTAGTAACAATTCTCTCCTTTCTCCTTGCACGCGTGTCTCATGCAATTCCTCGGCTCTCATTCTTTACGGCGGGCATTGTGTAAGCGCGACATTTTACATCAATAGGTTACAATGTAGGTAAATGTCAAAGAACGTTTATCAAGTCAGCAGTGCTTTATGTGCTTGCCACAAAATAAGAGAAGCTTTCGGAAAAGATTACAATGTAATGTACCAATACCACGCAATTTGTTAGCATAGATTCAAAATTAACTTGTGGAGGGCCTGATCGTGTAATTCTATTTTAAACAAAATTATTTTGCACTTAGACATTGTTATTACTGTTGTCGTTGCCGCCGGCGTCATCATAGTCATCGTTATTGTTTTATTATTAATTCTTATTACTATTATTAATAATATTATTACTATTATTATCATATTATTATTTGAAACATGTCAACAATATAATCATACAGATTTCCTAATAAAGAAAAAATGCTGTGATAGTTGCGCTATACTGGAATTTCGTCGTCGGTTACCAATAAATGTGATAAATTATTTTGTATGTCTTAATTTTCAAGCCTCGGCCCGATAAACATTTTTACTTTCTCTGCTACCTAAAGTAGAGGAAGTACTGTATTCCACCCAAAAATTCGATGCCGAGATTTCACCGGAAATATATGTTTTGAGGCCCCCTGAATTATTATTATTATTATTATTATTATTATTATTATTATTATTATTATTATTATTATTATTATTATTATTATTATTATTATTATTATTATTATTATTATTATTATTATTATTATTATTATTATTATTATTATTATTATTATTATTATTATTATTATTATTATTATTATTATTATTATTATTATTATTATTATTATTATTATTATTATTATTATTATTATTATTATTATTATTATTATTATTATTATTATTATTATTATTATTATTATTATTATTATTATTATTATTATTATTATTATTATTATTATTATTATTATTATTATTATTATTATTATTATTATTATTATTATTATTATTATTATTATTATTATTATTATTATTATTATTATTATTATTATTATTATTATTATTATTATTATTCAAGTTTATATTTTGAAGACTGCCTCACACAATCAGACATTGAGAGATCGGCATCAAGACATTACTTGTAATTGTAATCAGAGCAAGAAATACCATTTTCAAATAAATTAAGGTTAAATGTTTTTAACACTTACAATTTGCCCGCATCACTTCCTGTAATAATAAACCAGATACCTTAGGAAGTATTTATACGATCCACTCCCCTTACACTTTACAAATTGGTAGTTCACTTTTAACAAATATATCTTGAATGTGCTGGAAGGTAAAGAGCTATTTAAAAAAAAAATAAAAAAAAAAAATAAAAATAATAATAATAATAATAATAATAATAATAATAATAATAATAATAATAATAATAATAATAATAATAATAATAATAATAATAATAATAATAATAATAATAATAATAATAATAATAATAATAATAATAATAATAATAATAATAATAATAATAATAATAATAATAATAATAATAATAATAATAATAATAATAATAATAATAATAATAATAATAATAATAATAATAATAATAATAATAATAATAATAATAATAATAATAATAATAATAATAATAATAATAATAATAATAATAATAATAATAATAATAATAATAATAATAATAATAATAATAATAATAATAATAATAATAATAATAATAATAATAATAATAATAATAATAATAATAATAATAATAATAATAATAATAATAATAATAATAATAATAATAATAATAATAATAATAATAAAACTTGCGGCACAACTAGCACAAAGAAGATATAGGAATAAGAGTTTGTAAGAACGACATACCAGTAACACAGGACTAGAACACTATTATTTGGAATTAGCACAGAATATTTCACAGATCTACCTCCTTTCAAATATGACTTCCTTTAATCACATGAACATATTGTGAGGTGAAAGATGTGTAAACGGTGAAGTTCTACAGGCAACGCTCCACGAGTGCTGGCTTAAGAACTCATTCAGCTACGACATTATGGACATATTTACTATAAATATTGTGGTTCATAATAAAGCACAGACATTACCTTAGTTCATTAATTCATTTACTTCATTACCGAACGATCCACTTATTGAAAAATTGAATTAGACTCCATTAATTAAGAACCCCTGGGACTGAAATTTAAATGCACACGAAAGGATGTTGATATTACAAACAGACTTTTAATATAGTTCAATTTGGAGAAACTCTGTTCGTAAATATATGTAGAGCTATACTCACTCTAATACACACTATTCTTGCAAATGCTTATTTCTCTATCTACTTCATTTTAATCTACACAAGGATTTTCAGAAATTACCTTACTGCGAATATTCTTGTATGTGCAAGGGGAATACGAGAATACATTAGACTTTAAGCGATAGTTAAATGTCTTAAAAACTGTTTGCTTTGCGATTCCTTTAAATTCTGTTTTCTTTACAAAGCCAAGAGATTTAAAAAAAAATAAATAAATAAATAACATATTCCTACTTGAAAAAGTGTAGGATTGGCAAACTCAAACTAATAATAAAGAATATCTCGGAAATGGTTTACTCAAAAGAAAAAAGTATTTTACATAAATTGTGTTTTAAGGAGATCCACATTTTGTATTCAGTGAGCTTTTGTCTGTCGCCTACTATTTACCATTTATGCAAAAATCATCCAGAGTGAAGAGGTATTCTGAGGACATTCCGAGAAAATGCATGGCATGACTTAGAAACTGCCATGGAATCGCCCGCTTGTGTCTGTAACTGGATATTGACTGTCCCTCCGACTGAAAGAGTGGAGTGGGGTATAGCCAGGTTGGACATCCCTGATCTACGTTGTCATGTTCGCATATAGCTCCTGGCCAAGCACCAGCGAGCAATGCATAGTAATTAGAAGAGTGGCTGCATCCACTAAATACAAATATTTTTGAGGTTATGTCTTTAAACAAACGCGCTTTCACTAATATGAATGTGGCAAATGTAAGTATCTCAATAAAATCCTAAGGTTTGCATTTCGCACTGTGCGATCCTAGCGTTCCTGGTCATTCGTTTGCTTTGTTGGCTGTGAGAACGTTCCGTTCAAGTCTTGAACGTTAGCTGGCTGGAAGTATAATGATTGTAAAGTGTAAGCAAGAGGGCACGTAATGTTTTATTGGCATTTCTTCGTTTCTTATGAAGGTTATTGTTGTAATTTGTTGTTGTTGTTATTATTATTATTATTATTATTATTATTATTATTATTATTATTATTATTATTATTATTATTATTATTATTATTATTATTATTATTATTATTATTATTATTATTATTATTATTATTATTATTATTATTATTATTATTATTATTATTATTATTATTATTATTATTATTATTATTATTATTATTATTATTATTATTATTATTATTATTATTATTATTATTGTTATTATTATTATTATTATTATTATTGTTGTTGTTGTTGTTGTTGTTATTGTTATTATTACTATTACATCTGTGCGGCGGAACACATGAACTACAGCAGAGATCCCACTTCTCCTTCTATTCGCTCTGGTATCACATTGTTTTACATGTATTATTTTACTCCTGTTAGTTTGTTACTGTTAATTATTATTAATTATTGTTTATCATAGTTTCTCTTATCATTATTGTAATAATTATGTTTGTTATTACTTTGTTAGAGGTTACAGGAGTGAGTTTATTCCCTGGAAAATGAAGATTCTTTAAGTAAAGTGAGACCTTTTAGGTTGTTTTTACTGTTAGTGTCTATTGTCACACTAGCAGGCTAGCTAAACTGCCTCTCAACGCACGTCTCGCTGAGAGGTGGAACACGCCACTGGCCTCTCTTGCGCCGTAGAGTTCTGCAAATGTTTTAACGCACGCAGCTGGCCCGGCTCCAGTGGGCCACCTGGTACAGTTTATTGAGCAAATGTGTTGATTTGTTGTTTTCTGATCGTTTGCCTTTTTGGTGTTCGTCTCTCTTTATGTGTTTTTAGTACTGGACGATGGTATGCACCCGCTATGGCATACAATTTTAAGTTTGTATTTGTGTACAAAGATTGCATCCCTCATTGGCTGGAGAATAGTTCATTGCCACCCCGTTTTCATCCAATAAGAATCGACTGAGTGAGAGTGAGTGAATGAGAGTGAGTGAGAGTGAGTGAAAGTGAGTGAGTGGGTAAGTGAGTGAATGAGTGAGTGAGTGAGTGAGTGAATGAATGAGTGAATGAGTGAGCAGTTTAAGGGCCCGTCGACAGCTAGGTCATTTAGGTCGGAAGTCAAAATTAAAATCACTCAAAAACTTATGTGGTTAAAGGATAAAATATACAATACAAAATTAAAAGTGAGTGTTAAAGCAGTAAAGACTTAAAACGCTAAAAACAAACGGTAAAAAAAATGTTCATGTTCTAAAACCATAAAATTAAACGCCCAAAAATAAAACACAAGTAAATTTGTTTCGCGAAACGAATTTCGGTGACGAGCTACAGGGCCTTGTCGTAGTCGCCTAGAATTTGACCGTAGAGTAAACCCCAGGCCAAGGGATTGGCCCTCCCTAGCATATCGTGGACAGAATCGATTGATATCTAACTTAATTAGTCAGAGACATCAGAAATAGATTATTATGAATCAGAATTATATACACAGACAATGCAACTTGCCTTTTGCAACAGGATTTCAGCACAGTTTAAGAAGAGCATTTTGCACGTGGTTCCTCCCATGCCAAACAGTGCGTGTGTACCTACCTTTGTTGCGTGTGGGACTTCCGGTGGAGGGTGTTTCTTATGGCTGAATACTTTCTCTAAACATTGCTCGCTTTTACAGCACATGAAAAAACAAATCCCCCCCCCCCTTTATTCCTATCTTTTTATGTTACTTTCTTTAAACAAAACCTGACTCTGTAATATCCCTCTAGGGCTGTTTCGAAATCAGTAATGTTCCAAAGACACTGCTCAGCAGTTTTCAACAGTAAGCAAATGAGAGCTTTATAAGAACTGGAGCTTTTTCGTTGCTGAGACATTGACAAATGTGATGACTAGAGCTGGAATTTTATCTAGTATCACTTGGCAAAATATGTACTATCTTTCACAAACGTTGTTGTTGTTTTCTAGTGCCTTGCATCTGGCAATGAAGCCATTAGCATTCGTGCTTTCCAATACTTTTGAACGGTAGTTTCTTCTGATCTTAATGCTTCACAGGTCTTCAAGTGGTCTTCGTTCATTTCTGCCGGATCGTTACACAGGACACATATTGGTGAGGATGAGATACCTATTCTGTAGAGATGACTTGCTAAGCAGTCGTGATTTGTCAATAGTCGGAAGGCTGCAACCGCTGTTTTCCTTGGTCTCTGGGGGATTATATCTGGGTTGGAAAGTAGTGTAATCTATTTTTTATCTTTGGCATTTGTTTCTATTTCTTGTAGGCATGAATGAGAAAATTTTTTAATGATCAAGCTTTTTATTGAGGAATATGAGAAATTGAATTTAGACTTTTGTTTTATTGTTGTGCCTTTCTTTGCAAGTGAGTCTGCAGCTTCGTTCCCCATGACTCCACAGTGTGCTGGAATCCATTGGAGATGAACGGTCTTATTAACTTTTTGGAGTTGTGTTAACATTTTGTAGCATTCTATAATTTTTGTTGACTTCTTTGTAGTATTTGAACACATTCCCTGAATTGCAGCTTTAGAATCCGAAAGAATTACTGCCTTGTTAAATTTATTTAAGGGAAGATTTAATAATTGTCGGAGAGCAATGTGTATAGACTCTATTTCTCCATCATAATTCGTTGTGTCTCTGCCAACAGAATGATAAAAGGAAAAATGTGAACACGTAACTCCAGCTCCAGTAAGGTTTTCCTTGGAGGATCCATCAGTATATATGTGCAGCCATTCTTCTGTGGGATACCTAGTATTGATTGTTTCCAGAGCTAGAAGTTTTTGTATTTCTTTTGGTGTGTCTCATTTACTTATTTCCTCTATTAATTCCAAATTGAAGGTAAGTTGCCATAATTCCAATGGATTTTCTCTTATAAGTAGATTTTCTCTGGTGTTAGGAATGTTCAATTTGGATTTAATCTGTGTTACCTTTTCTAGGAAACTACTATGAGTTTTAAGGATTGAAGGGGGAAGTTCTCTTCTATCCTTTTAGAGTTTGGCAGTCGTAACATTTTCTCGTGTTGGAGCAATGCTTGTTCTTCTATTTTTGCTGTTATTGATGGGGTCCGTGTTAAGGCAAGCACGGCATCAATAGGTGTGGATTTAACTGCTCCAGTGATTAGGCGAAGAGCCTGATTTTGTATTTGTTCAAGTTTATTGATGTTAACATTTGCTGCTGTTATTAAAGCTTCAGAACAGTACAAGAGGTTTGGTTTAACATACATTTTGTATGTTGGGTTAAGGACTCTCCTTGAGCAGCCCCATTTAGCACCAGCTAACCTTTCCAGAATTTGCAGTTTCTTTTCAACTTTTTCTGAGATGTTTGTCATATGTTTTTTCCAACTTAGCTTTCTGTCGAAAGTGATGCCTAAGTATTTGGCATCATCAATTGCTTTGAGTGGTTTACCATTATAATTTATGTTAATATTAACTGGTTTGTATTTTAGTGTATATAATTAATAATTAGTTTTTTCCACATTGATAGTCATGAGGTTTTTGGAGCTCCATTTATGTACTTTGTTTAGGGCTGTTTCTATTCTGTCTTTAATTAATTCAGGTTTTTTTGGAGAGCCTGAAGTCCAAATGACTACATCGTCAGCAAATAAAGCAATTTTGGTTTCTAAAGCTTTTATTATTAATCGCCTTCAGCTAAATCTGCACGAAGGGTCACCTAAGCCTCAAGCGTGCTTGCATAGATGGTATAAGAATTAAATTAGTCAAGTGCTTCCCTTGCAGTCCAAAGGACACAGCAGTCATGTCTCCTCTTAGCTCACTCACCTCACAATTTCAAAAAGCTATATTTCAGCAATCCTTCTACATTAACGGGCCAACATTGCAAATTTAACTTCAGTGCATGTGCAGAAAAGCTGTTCTTATGGTGTTTTATTAAACCGTGGACTAGAACTAAAATTATTCCAGTATTGGGTGCTACACTTAGAGACATGAGTTTAATCAGCGAGACCAAGTTCTTGTGTTGCCTATAGTGCAATTGGCTAAAGCGTGTTCGTTCAAATCTACAGTGGCGGGGTAACACTAGTTCGAAGCCCACTAAACATTCTTTTCTTTTTTTTTTATTTCCCTTTTCCTTGTTTCTTTCTTAACGGAAATATCATTATTTATATATCCCGTTTGAAATATAACATTATACAAACTAATGAAATCTATTACTTTACATATTTTTATTCCACATGGCGTTTTAGCTTTCCCGCCATCCTATGAATGCTGCAGTACGATTGCAATTATTTTAAAACTGAATGCTTTATAGGATATTCAAAGGCATCTCTATAAATTTCGTGGACTATCACCATAATAAAATATATTTGCTTTTTAAAACTGTGAGGTAAGTGAGCTAAGAGGAGACATGGCTGCCATGTCCTTTGAACAGCAAGGGAAGCACATAACTAATTTAATTCTCATACTATCTATGCAAGCGCGCCTGAGGCTTAGGTGACCCTTCGCGCAGGTTTAGCTGAAGGTGGGTATTTACTTTTGTGAAAGATAGTACACAAATATGTAGCGAAAAGCAGTAAAATATATAGAATGGGAGAAAATATGTAATAAAAAATACTTAATTCCAGTTAATCATTTTCTTAGTAAGAACACTAAATCACATTTATGCATTATGTTTTTAGTACAGTGAACAATTATGGCGATTTTCATTGTTTTCTAGGGTCATTGAAAGGCGTTTGTCACTGAGAATGTTCTTATAGACAGAGACATATTTTCACCTCATTTGATGTAACTGGGACAAATTTTAGAAAAGAAATTTTTCCTGGAGAAATGTAGCGCGTGGGTCAACATCATTTACAATATACACTATGAAATGCTCAATGGTCAATATTTCTCTTTAACACATTTTGAAATTTACTTAACACACTTGCATCAGTTTCTCCATACACAGCACCTAGATTTTCAATAGCATCCTCTATGACAGCAACAGAATCTTGCATAGACAGTCCTGACGTTTCTAAACGTACTTTCTGGAAGCCAGCCGAAGTTGCTCCTGATGTAGTTAACTGAGAAGACCACTTTGGAATCCCTAGAGGCAGCCTTGTATTCACAAATAGTTGTGGCACGTTTAGGATCGGAAAGGTTCTACAAGTCGTTATATCGTCTAGATGCTCACTGTAGAAATTAACTACTTCTATCCATGTTCCCCACCTCGTTAGTACTAGTTTCGGAGGCAGTGACATCTCTGGTAATTGCTACTTGTAAGAGAGCACACGTGGAGATTTTATAAAAACCTTTTTTGCTGAAATGATCATATTCACTTACGGAAACATAGCTCTAATATCTTTGGCAACACGTTGCATTCCATGAACCAATTAGGTAAAATGCTAAAATATGTCATTTTATGTCACATCATTAAAATATGTAATGTACTCACAAATATGTAAAAATACGTAACACGAAATACAGTTATATTAATCCTAACATAATGCTTTGTAAACATACCACTTTTCCCAGTATCTAAATAGCATGGAGAAAACATGTTATTACACAGAAATCCCAGCCCTAGTGATGACACGTATAACAGATATTTCGCTTAATTGCCTAGAACATACGTAACCTATTTAACAGGTTTGCAGACTTATTTTAATTACTCCTTTTTCTGTACAAGTATATCAAGATCATATTTCCATTTTCTCCACATATTTGAGGCCCTCTGAATCCAAAGAAAGGAGTTTTAGAAAGTGTGTGTATGTGTGTACACGTGTGTGTGTGTGTTTGTGTGTGTGTGTATGTGTGTGTGTGTGTGTGTGTGTGTGTGTGTGTGTGTGTGTGTGTGTGTGTGTGTGTGTGTGTGTGTGTGAGCGCCTGTGTGTCTGTGAGAAGAATAACCCAAAAGCAAAAAGTTGGTTGAAAACCAAATTTGGCATTTAAGTTTCATATCTACCAAGAGCGCGACACGAAAATTTTGAAGAAAAGTGCCCTTTATAAGAGAATTTTTTCGAAAATTTTGATTTTCTCAAAATTGGCTCTAACGATTTTGATTACAATGTTATATGTTTAAGATATTTTATAGCAAATGAAATGTATATTTTGACTTTTCTAACTGTACTCCTTTGAGTCTGTTTACTTTTGATGGCTTTTGCATAACTGGTAAACCGTAGAGATAGACCAAATCTTATTATTCAAGAAATGTAAATCTTGTTAAAACGCTTGAGTTATGCCTAATGCACTTTTTTGTGGAGTTAATCAGTTTGCTATTTGTGTGAGTTTTGCAATAATTATTCTTTTCTCAAATGATAGATCATTATTCACCTTTTAATCTCTTGGCCACACAAAGAGAACGGAATTTTAAGGCTTTCATATAGTGACCAGTTTTAAAACATTTGACTATCGCACAAAGCCTACTGTATTACCATATTCTCGTTGCACCTACAAGGCAATTAGCAATAAGATAACTTCTGCTACTGCTTATCTCGGCCAATATTAGAAGATAGAGGAATAAGAGTGCATAAGAATAGTTCGTACAAGAGTAGAAAAAGTCATGTGAGTGCAACATATGAGATTTTTATTAATTACTTTCGCTACTATCTACCTATAGTAAGTAGAGGAAGTACTGCATTCTATTCCAGAAATATGGATACCGACATTTTATTGGATAACGTTTTAAGCTCCCTGAATAAAAAGGCGCGCGCACGTGTGTGTGTGTGTGTGTGTGTGTGTGTGTGTGTGTGTGTGTGTGTGTGTGTGTGTGTGCGCGCGCGCGCATGTGAGCAGCACAACTCAAAAATAAAAAATCGGTTATATGATAGACTACTCTTTACATGGTAAACACTATGGCGATTTTTATAATCTTAGAAAGGTTTTTATTAAAATACCATATGTGTAGGATATTTGCATGACGAATAAAATGCAATTTTGAATATCTTATTACAGCCTGTAAAGAAGTTATGTTCATTATGAACGATTTTTATACAGTAAGATGTAAACAAAGTAACCTAACCCCGCGGCGCGACAACCCTATCCGGGCCACAGGCTACCGCCCAGTCACTGCGCCCACCTCTGCCCATCATAGGCATTATGAGTGGGGTGCAGTACTTGAGGGTGGTATGTGGTCAGCGCTCCGATCCCTCCCGGCCGGTTAAGCGGTCTTCACGACCTGGGTACACTAGTTCTTTATTCAAATAGCTCCTTGATTGGCCCCTCAGGGACTTAACGAGGCTGAGTGCACTACGGATCAGACCTCCAAGCGGGGAAAAATCCCATGCTGGTACTGGGGATCGAACGCGGGTTCCCCACGCCATAGGCAGGCGCGCTACCACTGGCCATGTAAACGAAATCTTACATTATAAAAATGTAGATCTCCTCAAAGCACACGACTTATATCAAATAAAACTTTTTATGGCATTAACAATATCCGAGATGCTCTTTGTTATTGGTTTGAATGTTCTTTGCTTTTCAGGGTTTTTATACTTCTTAATGTTTGCGCTTTGTTGTCACTTTCCATTCCTCACGATTTTGCCAATCTTCCTCTTCCAGATTCCTACCCATCATCTAAACTACACCTCATCTCCAATTTTCTCTCGGTCTTCTAGGTTTCTGCTCCCATTCCAAAATAATCCTGGACCATTTTTCTTGAGTCATTTTTCGGACGTGGCCATACCACTGGAGAGCTCCTACATTCGATCTGTGACTGGTTCATCCATCGCTTACTTTGTCATTCCTTTCCCTCCCCAACTTAAAACACTGTAGCTCCTCTAGATATCCCATCCAACTCAACTGCCTCTTTTTACTCTTCTGACTCCCATATGCCATAATAATTTCCACTACTGTTTTAAGAATAGCTTTCTTCAGTTTTCTGGTTGTAACTCCGTTCAACATTTTTATAGCCCCTCTTACCTACAACATTCCATAATCTATATCTGCTATGCAACTTCCAGATAAATGTTAAGTGGCACCATACTATTTAAACTGTTTTGCTGCTTTGATGTTCCTTTGCGTTAAGGCAATATCTCGGCCTTCAGCACCCACTAGTAAATATTTTGTTTTTTCCAAGTTTACCTTCAGCCCTCCTGCATCGAATGCTTCCAGTAGCTTCCTCATATATTTAACATCATATTGGCATTGAGCTATTAATACCTACTTGATCGCAAACAACAAGGAATGCATTGTTTTCATTTAAACTGGCACTCCCATGCTGTTTTCACTTTTCCAATATTTGTTGTACATAGATCTTAAACAGGATAGGGTGTATATCACAACCCACTCCAGAATTCAACAAAACCAAAAATACCAATTGCTGATATAGCTCAAATGATGCCAAAATTCCCAAAGGAAATTTTCTGGATATTAATAACTTACTCGTATAAGAGGTTGATTGACATTTAACCTAGGCTTTGTTTTTCTTGTTTCCTTAGTCATTTGAAAAGACGTGGACAATTACTTCCCCATTTTCACTACAGTCTGCCACTCTTTATGTGCTCTCTTAATAATTGATATTAAAGGACCCTGAGACTGAAAATTAAATTTTCTATACTTTTATAGGTAAGAAATCAATACTTTGCACACTTAAGGGTGTTTATGTTATAAACCACCACACAAAGCTCCAGCACAATCTGTTTTATATTTTTGAGGTAATTAAGTATTCAATTTATTCACAATGCAAAAACGCCTTAATATTCAAAATACTCCATGCGCATCAAAAACTCAAACACACACAACAGCTCTATTATTTTATAACCTCCAATCGCCCAACAAACATCCTCCATCTTTGGCAGGACGAAAACTAATTACTCTTAAAGTAATTAACGTCTTTGCTTTGATGGACATTGAAAATATATTTTAAGCTTTTGTGTATTAGTTGTTAAAGTTAGAATTAATATTCCTATAAATATTTTTCATTAAATTCATTTTAAAGCCAGGAACATGATACAAAATTTAATGCGCAAAGAGCACATTGAACCATAGGGGCTTAGGTACAATCGTGAGAAAGGGGGGGGGGAGGAACTGAAAAGAAGAGAGCACTAAAAATTCCGAGAACTACAACCTTTATGGATCAATAATTTATACAGAAATGGAAGTCGAAACACAACAGAAATACAGGTAAAACAAACCAATTTGCATAACCCCCAGTCAATTCCCTCTCAAGCGAGGAGTCAGGCAGTCTTCAGCCTATCTGAAAGCCTAAATGTTTCGCGTGGACCCTGAGCCCTAGTTAAAGCCAAAACAACTTACCCCGCACGGCGCGAAAGGAGCACTCCGACTCTCGTCTCCTTTCACCGAGAGGCAACCCATAGGAAGACACTAGCGCAACCCAGCGGGGAAAGCGAGAGTTGCGAAACAAAGGAGGTGCCTGCATAAAACAAAATAAGTGCGATCAGCACAATACTCCCGCCCCCATCTGACAACACGCACTCGCCATTCTGGAAAGGAACAGACTGATATTGTATGAGAAGTATCATATTAGGAAGGACACACCTTACACCGCCCGGTCATTGTACAGGTCACTGTGAAAGCACTGGCACCAAACACTGTCACTACAAATCACTGGCCACTGTCACATCAGAGAGCACAATTCTGTTTTTCCAGGACGGGAGAGACGATGCACAGCTCGTTGGGCGTACCGATCCCTCGTTGTTCCAGAGAAATTAACAAATTCTGGGTTTGAGCCTGTGGATGTCCTCTCGTTGCAATCAGGCGTTGAGAAAGTCCAAAACCCAAAACGTGGGCCACATACAAGCCCCTTCATATTCCATCGTCACCTCCCTGGCCTCCAGAAATCTCCATTGCGGACCTTACTGCTGCCGTAACACTCCAGATAGATGGTAACAGCCAGGCTTAACATTACACAATGCCAAACTGCGGTGGTTAGGTGCTTTCTGGACAGGTTACGAACAGGAGCTGGCGAGGCTGTAACACGGAACAAACCCAACAGAAAGGGAACCAAACGCAGGCTTCAAATAGGCTGCTGCCCCAAAATAACATCTCAGGGTAGATCAAACTGAATGAATGACAGTATTTTTACAGAACTGTGGATGACATCAAATACATAAATAGCAGTAAATTAAACAATTTGAATCAATTTATAATCAACAAGCGTGATAACATACCATAAACTGTTTAATGAACATAACAATATAAGAACAATTTAAACGAACTTGAATAACATTAAATATAATTTCTTCCAAATGACAATTTAAAACAGGCTAAATAATATATATATATACAAGTTAAACAAAATAAACAAGGCCTTGTATAAATAAATGCGCATAAAACAAAATCCCTACTGGCCAGACAACACAAGAGTACAAACACGAAATACACATAATTACTACACAAGACACACACCGCAAGCACGCAGCAAACATCCCACAAATACTCCCCAAACATACCACACCAAACACCTCACACCGCTTCCATACAAAGACACACGAAAACAAATCTACACCATGCCGACTCCACACGCCCGGCAGAAACTAACTACAGGGGCGCCGTAGAGGTATACAGCCCGGCGCACACATGGCACGCTCCAACATAAACAAACACCCACATTCAAAACAAAACACTTTATTCACAACATAAACATACAGGAGTAAACAAAGGAAACCCATACACATACGGAAAACAGATACCAAACTACTGGAAGGGTTTCAATTGTGAGACGTGAGCTCTCCTTTCTTGGCCCGTGCGGAGGTCCCTTAAGCGCACAGAAACATTTTTGAAGATACTTATAATCTCGTACGGCCCTACGTATCTAGGAGCCAACTTCGCTGCATAAGCATTTTGCTTAGAAGATTGAGTGTACAGCTTACATAGTACTTTCTGGCCAACGGCATAAGGTGAAGGCCGTTTATTTTCATCATACCGCTTCTTTACCTGGGCAAGTGACTTCTTCAAATTCCGAAAAGCGGCCTTCCATACTCTACATATTTCCTCGCGAGTAATATTCTGGGGAAGCAAATCGTCCAACCGCCAAAGGTTAGACAGCGGAGAGTTAGGTATATAGGCTAACATAAGCTGATGAGGGGTAACGCCATGTGATTCGTGTCGAGCCGAATTAAACGCCAACTGCAACCGAGACAAATTAGTGTCCCACTTAGTATGATTATCATGATGAAAGGCTATTAATGCTGATTTGAGGTTCCTGTTAAATCTTTCGGCATGGGAAGGACGGGGGTAATAAGGGGTGGTAGTTATGGTTTTAATGCCCCAACTAAAACAGAAATTTCTAAAGGCGAAAGAAGTAAATTGAGTGGCGTTGTCTGTTACCAAATAACGAGGGGCTCCAAAAGCCGCAAATACTGAAGAGAGAACCTTGACTACCCCTCGTGTATTCGCTTTCGGTAAGGCCGACATCCATACAAACTTACTAAACGAATCTACTATGACTAATGCATACGTATTCCCCTGGACTGAACGAGGAAAAGGACCGACAAAGTCCACAAATAATTTTTCCAGGGGTCTACTTGCCACCTCCGATGCTAAACCTTTCCATACTGTACATTGCGCGGGTTTCGCCATTGCACAAAGCTGACACTGTCTAACTCGGGAGGCAATTTCTTTATTCATGCCCGGCCACACAAAATATTCCCGAATCTTGTCTTTGGTCTTGGCTATTCCCAAATGCCCGCCTACAGGAGATGAATGGAAATATTCAAACACCATGGAAATTAAGGCCCGTGGCAAAACAACCTTGTTCTTGCCGTCGAAGGTAGCCTGGGTCATCAAAACACCCTCCTTCAAACAATAAGGGGTAACAACCTCGCCAGCCTCAAGCCGATCAATAAGGGCCTGCAGATCCGGATCTTTCCTCTGATGTGTGTGCAAACCCTCGAACAACTCCGGAAATTCATAGACGGCTAAAACATTTTCCTTTCCGCATTTACATTCTCTTGGTTCTTCGAATACTCTCGTTAAGGCATCAGCCACACAATTTTCTGAACTACGTATATGTATCGGGACAAACTTAAAAGCTGAAATGCGTACGCCCCAACGCGCTAACCTGCCTGTAGATCGCGGTGAGGCCAACGACCACGTTAGCGCCTGGTTATCGCACTCAAGAGTAAACTCAACATGCTCCAGATATTCGCGGTATTTTTCTAAGCCAAATACCACAGCCAAAGTTTCAAGTTCGTAAACTGAATACTTCCGCTCGGCTGGAGTGAGGGTACGTGAACTATACCCAATAACCCTACGCCCCATAGGAAAATCCTGAAGTAACACAGCAGCCACCGATCCCCTGCTTGCATCGGTCTGAAGGATAAATCTACGTGAAAAATCAGGGAAAGCCAACACCGGGGGATTCATTATGGCCTGTTTAAGGTCTTCAAAGGCCTGCTGCTGTTCCTCACCCCACTTAAACGGCGTTCCCTTCCGCCGAAGACGGTTCAGTGGTTCCGCCCGCGCTGCAAAATGCGGAATAAACTTGCTGAAAAAGTTCACCATCCCCACGTACCTGGCCAATGCCTTTACGGTTTTAGGGGGAGGAAAGTTACGTAGAACTTTGGTCCGCTCCGGATCAATCGTTATCCCAGCCGGAGATACAATATGACCTAAGAAAGAAATCTGTCCCGCAGCAAAGTTACACTTCTCTTTGCGCAAGGTAAGGCCTGCGCGCTCGAGCCGGTCAAAGACCTCCGCTAAATGTTGGCAATGGGTTTCAAAGTCGGGCGAGTAGACAACCACGTCATCTAGATAGTGATACACATATTTAAACTTGATGTCCGAAAATATTTCGTCTAATAACCGCGACAACACCTGAGCTCCAGTAGCAAGTCCGAAGGGTACTCGTTGAAATTCATAAAGCCTCCATGGGACAGCAAAAGCCGTTAGTGGCTTAGAGGACTCCGATAAGGGCACTTGGTAGTAGGCGCTATTCAAATCCAAACTAGTAAATACTTTGGCACCCGCAAAATAATGCGCTGCCGAATTTAGATGTGGCATTGGTTGGGCCTCGATCTTTATCTTCTTGTTCAAGTGCCGGTAGTCCACCACTACCCTGAAATCGTCCTCGCCCTTAGGGACCAGAAATACTGGACTACTATAAGTAGACGTGGACGGCCTGATCACTCCCTTTCGTAACATTTCGTCGATCTTTTTACGAAGAATAGCCATTTTAGGTGGGGTGACACGATAGGGTGGTAACTTCACAGGGGTGTCGTCTGTTAGTTGTATATCATACTCCACCAAATTTGTTACTCCTAAACGGTCAGCAAACAATGACCCATGGTTCGCACAGAGTTGTTCCAGCGAACGGCCCTGCTCTTCTGTCAAATGGGGGAAAGCATTGCTGACGTCGCATATATGGTGACGTAGCCCGCCACTCTCCTCCAAAGGTGGTTTGTTGATGACTTGACCGCACTGAAATGCAACTCGTTCGGAAGGGGCAAATGCAAAGGTGATTTCCCCATCCCGAAAATCAAGCCTTAGGCCGACTCTAGTCATAAAGTCCGAGCCTAAAATCAGTTGAAATGGCAGGTCCGGCAGAAGATAGAAATAGTGTTTCCACGTAAAACGCGAAATACGTATGGTCAACAGAACCTTGGCATTCACCTGAAATTTATGACCATTTACAGACACGCACCCAACGCTACACTGTCGCGGTTTGTCCGAGAATTTACCAAGATAGGTATAATAAAACTCCTCGTGTACCAAAGAGCAGGAACTCCCCGAGTCCAAGAGAGCGATTAACTGTCGTTTCCCAACAGTCACCTGTACTGTCGGCTTCAAATTAAAGGGCTTGGCTATTATCCGACGGAATATCCGACAACAGGCAGAAATTCCGCAAGGAGCTCGTTGTCAATCTTGGCGCCTTTGACCATCTACCCCCACGGGTAGTAAAACGCCACCACGCTTCCTGGCCACCGTGCATTGTCTAACCAAATGCTCAGGAGAACCACATCTAAAACAAGACCCTGGCGAGCGAAAACTATCTCGAGCCAAATCTCCTCGGTTAGTCTGCCGCGGCTCAAATCGAACACCATGCAGAGGCACTTGCAATGATTCGCGGTTTCGTGCCGCATTTGACGCCTCATACTCTGCCAAGATCGGCAATAGCCCCTCTAAATCTTTAAACGTAGCAGGACAAGAGCTAAATACCAAAAGAGAACGTACCTCCGGGGTCAACCCCGTAATAATGACGTCACAGATCTGCCGTTCGCTATCTGGCAACCGTAGTATACGCGCAAACAACTTAACCCTGCTAATGTACTCGAAGAAAGGCTCTCCTGATCCCTGGGGTTTCAAATAATGACCTTGAATTAATGTATGTAGCTCCCGACGAGGAATGAAACACTTCAATACACTGTCATGTAATTCAGAGACTGGATCAACACATCCCTTAATACGCCCAATTATACTGCGCACCGCGTCACCCCCTTTTGACATCACTACTTCAAGCAGCTGCAAACCGGGAACTTCGCATAATTCAGCGCAATCCTTAGCTCTTACCAGGAACTTCAGAAATTCAAGAGCTGTAAGAACATCAACAACCTTAAAGACTTGATAAGGTTCAACCAACTGTTGTAAGGGATGAAGTAACTTTAGCGGTTTAAAGGCCGACATTTGAGACGTCACAGTTGGTGTGACAGTAGTCGACTCGGCCCGATCCCCTTTCTGAGCAAGCACTTCTAAATATCTCCTAAACTGCCCCTTCAGCTCGGCTAAGTCAACCCCGAACTTAACCTTAGGACAATATTTTTGGAAATATTCAATCCGCTGCACATAATGCAAGATCCTGGCTGTCAAACGCCTCACCTGCGCTTTCGAAAACCCCGAGATATTACTCAACTCGGAGAACAACTCTTCAAATTCCAGCCGTGCGGCCTCACATAATGACGGTGATTCAGTTACCAATAAATGTTTGTCCGGCAACACAACATAATCGTTATCCTTCACGCCACGAAGTGCGTCTAATAGGGCCGGAACGTCTGCCGACGACAAATCATCACGTCCACGAATCCCCAACTCAAATAGTATTTCATTCTTACGCAACAGCTGAAAGTCACTCGACATGGTTAATCAAAACAATAACCCAATGCTCAATTTAACTGCCCCACTCGACCATAAGACAACCACGCTCTGCTACCATTTTTGAACCATAGGGGCTTAGGTACAATCGTGAGAAAGGGGGGGGGGAGGAACTGAAAAGAAGAGAGCACTAAAAATTCCGAGAACTACAACCTTTATGGATCAATAATTTATACAGAAATGGAAGTCGAAACACAACAGAAATACAGGTAAAACAAACCAATTTGCATAACCCCCAGTCAATTCCCTCTCAAGCGAGGAGTCAGGCAGTCTTCAGCCTATCTGAAAGCCTAAATGTTTCGCGTGGACCCTGAGCCCTAGTTAAAGCCAAAACAACTTACCCCGCACGGCGCGAAAGGAGCACTCCGACTCTCGTCTCCTTTCACCGAGAGGCAACCCATAGGAAGACACTAGCGCAACCCAGCGGGGAAAGCGAGAGTTGCGAAACAAAGGAGGTGCCTGCATAAAACAAAATAAGTGCGATCAGCACAACATAGTGTATTACAAAATATAAAATGGAGAACAACCATTTTTCTACACGCATACATCATGACCATGAATCAGATTTTGTTTGTCACACCCACCCTCTTTTTACTTTATCTTCTGGTAAGTAGAGGGAAGCAGGTATTGTATTCCATCCAAAAATTCGAGGTCGAGATTTCACCGGAAATATATTTTTTGAGACGCCCTGAATCCAAAAAAAAAAAAAAAAATCATTTTTTTAGAAAAAGGTCCGTGTGTGTGTGTGGGGGGGGGGGGGTGTCAGTCTGTCAGGCTGTGAACAGCATAACGCAAGAACCAAAAGTCGGTTAACATCCAAAGTTGGCATTTAAGTTAATGTCTTTCAAGGATGCGACACAAAGATTTTTAAGAAAATAGCCCCACCCTAAACTACCCTAAAGATGCAAACTTTTTCAAAAATGTTGACCTTTTTGAAAATTTCTCTAACGGTTTTAATTAAAATGTCATATGTTCAAGATATTTGCATGACAAATGAAATGTATATTTTGAATTTTCTGGCTACAGCATATGTAGTGCTGTTTAATCTGGATGACTTTTTAATAACTGGTAAACCGTAAGAGGTCGACAAAATCATACTCTACAAAAAATGTAGATCTTGCTAAAATACACAATTTATGTGCAGATAAATTTCCTTGTAGGGTGAACCATTTCGGAGATATTCCTTGTTATGCGTGTGAGTTCGCAAAACAGAACTTTCATGAATTGGAACATCGTTGTTCATTTTTTATATGTTAAGCGTGCAAAGAGAACGGGATCTCAAAGCTTTCAAATATTTGACTATCGCTCAAAGCCTACTGTATTCTAATATTCCTCTTTCACCTAGAGGAAAATAAGCAATAATATAATTTGTACAAATTTTTATCTCAACTAATAAAAAATCTGATGTGTTGCACTCACATGACCTTCTTTACTCTTGTACTAACCATTCTTAAAAACTCTTAATCCTATATCTTCTTCGTGTCGTGATAAACATTTGTAAAAATTATCTTATTGCTTATTTCCTTGTAGGTGAATATTAGAATAGTATAGTAGCCTTTGTGCGATAGTCAAATATTTTACAGCTTTGAGGTTCCATTCTCATTGCACACTTAACATATAAAAATGAACAACGATGTTCCAATTCATGAAAGTTCTGTTTTGCGAACTCACACACATAACAAGGAATATCTCCGAAATGGTTCACCCTACAAGAAAATTTATCTGGACATAAATTGTGTACTTTAGCACGATCTACTTTTTTTGTATAGTATGATTTGAGCTATCTTCAACGGTTTACCAGTTATGCAAAAGTCGTCAGGAGTAAATAAGACTACATAGGCTATAGCCAGAAAATTGAAAATATATATTTCGTTTGTTATACAAATATCTTAAACATATGACATTTTAATCAAAATCGTTAGAGCAATTTTCAAAAAAGTCAAAATTTTCGAAAAAATTTCCATCTAAAGGGTAGTTTAGGGTTGGGCTATTTTGTTCAAAATAGTCTTATCCTTGAAAGATATTAACTTAAATACCAACTTTGGTTTTTAACCGACTTTTCGTTCTTGCGATATGCTGTCCACAGACTGACACACAGAATGACACACACACACACACACACACACGCACACACACACGCACGCACACACACACACGGACCTTTTTCTAAAAATGCTTTTTTTTTTTGATTCAGGAGGTCTCAAAACATATATTTCCGGTGAAATCTGGACATCGAATTTTTGGGTGGAATACAATGCTTCCCCTACTTACCAGTAGAGAAAGTAAAAATGTATAGTAATAAGAGCTTGTAAGAATGGTTAGTACAAGAGTAGAGAAAGTCATGTGAGTGCAACACATCAGAGTTTTTCTAGTGGTCTCTGTCTTCAGATGCATAGCTTTTCCCATGCGGCTAGATGCTACTTAACAACTCCACAACCACTCCAGAGCTGAAATCTAAAAATGCCACAGCTAACCGAGGAAGAAGGTTTGAGAAACAGTTACATACATAAACCTCTAGGTTTCTAAATTGTCAATTTGATAATTTTTAGGTCATTTTTCAGTTAATTAAAATTCAACTCTTATTTCTTCCACTGCAATCCATAGTCCATTAATAAGGCTCTGAATCGTATGTATTTTCTAAATTCACCAATATCAAATCAGTTTTTCCCCTTTCTTTTTGCCTCTGTGTATATGATTTCTCACTTAACTGCGTAAGGCTCAAAATATGATCCATACAGAATACTCCCTTAATAAAATCAGCTTTTTCCTCAAATCTTTCCTACAACTGCTTGTTTCAATCTATTGTTAAGAATACTACTCAATATTCTATTGACACTGATTCCTATATAGTTATTTGGGTGCTTTCAGCTTCCCTTCTTATTTAGTTAGGTATTTAGTCACCTTCCAAAATCTTGAAATTTTTGCATGTGTCTTGTTAACTTCGGAGGTCTATATTTCCATAACTTAGCTACAGTCTCTACAAGCCCACTCGCTTTCTTATTTTTAGTCTTTTCCAATGTCTGCTTCACCTCATCTCTGAAATAGGATCTATGTGTATATAACTTGTGTGGTCATTAAAATTGCTAAATTGTCATTTACTCTTTTTTTCTCCATGAACAGATCTTGAACATGAAACTTCCATTGTTTCATTTACAATCACAATAATTTAGTTCACTGTATTCTTCTTATATCCAGAACTTTTTTGGCAAAAATCCACCAGAACGGATTTCCGGAACCTATTTTTACTTTCTTTACTACGTATAGTAAGTGGGGGAAGCATTGTATTCCACCCAAAACTTCGATGTCGAGATTTCAAAGCAAATTTATGTTTTGAGATCCCTAAATAAAAAAGGTAGTTTTAGAAAAAGGTCCACGACATAACTCAAAAAAGAAAAGTCGGTTAAAAACCAAAGTTGGTATTATAGTTTAATATCTTTCAAGAATGCGACACGAAGGTTTTTAAGAAAAATCCTCCACTCTAAACTACCCTTTACAAGGAAAATTTTAATTTTCTCAAAAATGATTATCTTGATTGAAATGCCATATATTTAAGATATTTTTATGGCGATACTTCTAGCCGCGTCATTTCCTGTACCTGTGTGTATAACTTTAGAAGAGTCCAAGTGACGTCATTGGCAATATAGAAAGAGGCAGAGAAGAACAGTTGGAGTGAGTAATTATTATTTTTTTATGCCAACAAACTTACTGTTGGTGTTTTAAACCAACAAGCCATTTGCGGCAATGTTTGTGAGGTAGAATCGAAACTAAAAAATTCAATGTCACAGCCGGGATGTAAACCACAGACGTCTGTGTCTAGATACACCAACAATAAGTTTGATGGTATAAAAATAATAAATACCATCTAAAGGTTATTTAATCCCGGGACACAAACGAGTTACGATACTAAGTCGCGCTTGGGGTAATTGTCTCTGATGTGAGACGCCCTCTGTGGTTTTCAGGGAGTATAAGAATCTGTTGGAGAATTCAATGTCATTCTGGCAAGTTGTCACAGTAGCTTAATGGTTAGAGCGGTAAGCGGAGGGTCTGTGGTTCAAATCCCGGCTGTGGCATTGAATTTTTCAGTTCCGATTCTACCCCTCAAACTGGGAGTGACTTTTAGAGTTGAGTTACGGACATGAGTCGGACAGTGTGTCAGTGAGTGTGAGACATCTGTGCGTGTTGGTATGTCGTAAAAAGGTTCAACAAGCATCAAGAGTGATTGTAACGTCGTAATTAGGGTACGACAGAAAGAGGAACCGAAGAAAGACACTAAAAGGACTGAGACAGTTTTAAGAAGTACAAATTGTGAATTGTGATGGTCCGAAAGACTATAGATAGTGTTAACGACGACAAGAAAATTGTGTATTTGAGGTAACATTTTAGAAAACTATAAAGTGACAGAAAAGCAATCGGACTGGATTTCGTCACCTTATCACAATATAATAACAAAAATATTCTCGTAGAACGTTAGGTAACATATGGTAATGATATTTTGAAAAAAAAAAAAAAAAAAAAAAAAAGTTGTTGCTAGAGAAGAGAAACGTTAATGTTCGAACACACGTTATTGTCTAACATTACAAAAGAAGCACACAAGCCCAGTTAATTACATATACCCAGCGACGTGGAGAATTACAAAGTATTTTCTCTCGTTAGATGGTATACTATTAGATCGACAATACCACTCGCGATATCTTGCGGAGGAGTTTAATGCTATGTAATGATTTGGGACAGTTAACTCCCGATAAGTGATAACAGTGCATATGCAGCGAAAGTTATCACCCAGATTCGGTAACCATCTCCTTGCTTTAGTATTCCTTAAGGAGATAGCTAATTACTGTTTTCATTATTTTGGTAAGCATTACTGGGTATGTACTTTGTGCTCGTTAGTTTTGTAACCGATGATGGGTAACCAGTCATTGCTTTGTTCCATTAATTCTGTAACTACTGCTTTAAAGTAACCATTAAAATATGAGTGTTACGTTATTTTCTACCCATTCTTAACAGTAAGAGCATATAAACACGATTTACAAAGCCCGATTACCAGAAACAACCATGACGAAATCCTAATAGAATGCCCTTGCACAAGTGGCTTTGACCTTTCATTAAGAATGTTCAGCAACAGCAGCAGGCAGTTTTGGTTGTTGTTATTCCACAAAAAAGTGCATGTGAAACAAATTTGATGTGTCACACTCAATATGACTTTTCTACCCACTACCGTTTACTTTTATTTCCATATAGTCCAGCGATGACCAACCTTGTCTCTTTGGAAACACGTAATTAGCTGCTATTCCCCACCTCCTCTTTCAGTCGGAGGGTGAATCAGCTCACAACCAGTCAATATCCAGTGACGAACATAAACAGGCGATTCCGTTGCAGTTTTAAGTCATAACTTAAGTTTTCTAGAAATGTCCTCAAAAGACCTCTTCATTCTGGATGATTTTTGTATAAATGGTAAACGGTAAGAGACAGAGAAACCTTACCAAATAAAGAATGTGGATCTCGTTAAAACACAAACTATGAAAAATACTTATTTTTTCTTTTGAATGAACCATTTCCAATACGTTTTTATTATTTGTTTGAAGTTGCCAATGCTTACACTTTTCTCAGATAGGAATACATTATTCGTTATTTTATCTCTTGACCTTACAAAGAGAACAGAATTTCAATGGCATCGCATAGCAACCAGTTCTTAAAGCATTTCACTATCGCTTAAAGCCTAATGTATTCTCATATTCTTCTTGTACCTACAAGAACTTAGTAATAAGGTAATTTCTGAAAATGCTTATGTCAATTAAAATTAAGTAGACAGAGAAATAAGCATCTGAAGAATAGTGTGTTTAAGAATGAGTATAGCTCTACAAATATTTGCGAACAGAGTTTCTCCAAATTGAGCTGTACTAAAAGTCTGTATCGCAATGTTATGTGACGATCGCTTGGTGTATCTTCTAAGGCTATGCACTTCGACTCTGTCGCAAAATACTGATGCACTTCTTAAATGTAAGCAGTACCAAAGAAGTCACCAAGAACTGATGTTTATCGCAAAAATTTGAAACTGCTTTCGTAAATCAAACACAAGGAACACATAGCCAAACCGCCACTGCAACACAATGCATGTCTGTGTGGCACGGACCGCAGTGGAAGTAGGTAAATTCAACCTCTCCTCGTTTGCAAACGGACTGCAAACGCTGATGTAGCCTGTACTATGTATCTATTTTTATAAAAAGTGCTTTAGTGTAAAACGGTGCTATCTTCCAAAACCAAAAGTATCATATTTAACCGACTTTCAGTATTTTAGTTACGCTGTTCACAAATACACAAAAAATGACACACACACACACACACACACACACACACACACACACACACACACACACACACACACACTGCGCACACACAGACACATGTTTTTCTAAAAATTACTTTTTTGGAATCAGAGAAGCCAGTTGATTAATAGAGAAAATACAATTGGAGCCAATTGTAGTATCCAAAGCAGCATACGATTCTAAAGCAACGAGTGTGAAGATGGTAATTCCCCTAGTCCGTGATTTGGTAGCGAAGGAGGAAGAGGAGGACCAGACGAAGACCACACGCATGACACAAGAGGGTTAAATCACGGCTGCGGCATTAAGCGTAGGTAATACACGTGGCTTGCTGTGATGTAATACACCCCTCTCCAATCTCTACCCCCTCTCTCTTTCTCTCGTTCGGAGGTTGTCTCCGAGAGACAGACAATTCAGTAAAGACAGATAGATACCTGTAGCCTAGCTTTCACCACACACGGAGCGAGGGCCACCATGGAGACCTCCTGCTGGACGCTACAACTGCTGCTGCTGCTGCTCGCAACCACGGTTGTACACATCTTCGCCATTAACACCCGTAAGTTACTTCCAAGAGATTCCAGACATACGTCCCTGTCACTGATATCCCACAACCAAGTCGCTTTAAACAGTAGCAAATAGGTATGGTTAGTTATGCACTTCAGTGTTCCAAATTACCAACACAATGCAGTGCGTTTCATTTCAAATGTAATGCTCACCAGTTACTTATGTTCTTATGGTAACCTCATATTACGCTGAATATTTGCCTTTAACAGACTCTCTCTCTCTTTCTCTCTCTCCCTCTCCCTCTCTCTCTCTCTCTCTCTCTCTCTCTCTCTCTCTCTCTCTCTCTCTCTCTCTCTCTCTCTCTCTCTCTAGCAGTATCAAATATTACAAAAATTTGATGAGTTACATTCATATAAGTCTCACTACCTCTGTTTATTTTTATACATTTTAGGAATAGCCTGGTTTGGTAGCAGTAAATGTAAGTAACCTTTATTCGGTAAACCACAGGGATAGTTGCTGCGTTAGCCGCAAGTAAGCAGTGCTAAATATACATATCTACATTGTGTCCTGATTAATACCAAAATTGCCCTTTTTACTTTCTCTACTACGTGTAGTAAGTAGGGGAAGTATTGCATTCGACCCAAAATTCCAATATCAAGAATTGACGCCCCCCCCCCCCCCGAATAATAATACAAAGAAAGTAATTTTAAGTATGTGTGTTTTCTGTGAAAGTATAACTGAAAAAGGAAGAGCCGATTAAAAACTAAGCTTGATATTTAACTGTTAATATCTTCCAAGAGTGCGACACGAAAACTTTCAAGGAAATTCCTCTGCTCAAAATTACCTTTTACGGAGAAACTTTTAAAAAATTTTGAGTTTTTCAAAACTGACTCTAGCGACTTTGATTGAAATACAATACGTTTACGGTATTTGTATGGCAAATTAAATGTATGTTTTTAATTTTCTGGCTATAGCCCATGTAATTCTGTTTAATCTTGATGACTTTTGACTTTTGCATTACCAATAAACCGTAAGAGATAGACCGAATCTTACTATATAGAATGAAGATCTTGTTAAAACACTCGTTATGTCCAAATACATTCTTTGTGAAGTGAACCATTTCGGAGATATTTATTGCTATCCGTGTGAGTTTTACGATAAAACTTTTCTCAGATGGAAGGTCGTCATTTACTTTTTATCTCTTGGCGTAGAAAGAGAACGGAATTTCAAAGCCTTCATATAGTGACCAACTTTAAAATATTTGACTATCGCTCAAAGCCTACTGTATTCCCATATTCCCTTGCACTTACAAGAAAATTTCCAATAAGATAATTTCTGCAATCGTTTATCTCGACTAACACGAAGAAGATGGAGTAAGAATAGTTAGTGCGAGAGTACAGAAAATCATGTGAGTGCAACACATCAGATTATTTTTATACATTTCTAATAAACTATTGTTATACACGGGACATTTAGAAATTACGCTAGTTTAGTAGCACTGTAGTTGTGTTTAAATACAAGTATTCTTTATTTGTTACTCAGCAGGATTAGTTGTTGTGTTGGCCGCAAGTAAACGACGTTAAAGATAAATATGTGCATGTCCTGACTAATGCGAAAGATTGTCATTTTTTAATTATTTCACACTGAGACAAATGCTTCAGAAATGCTTTCGTTAATACAATATAAGGCTGATGGGATTCCAGCTCTTCCCAAGATATGGCAAAATTGAAAAATACTGACAAAATGTTGAACAATGCAAAGCAATAAAACACATATTAGAAATGCCTGATATCACAAAAGAGGTTATTCAAGTTGTTTGTTTATAAGATATCAACTTTTTTATATGTCTTTATCTCACATGGTTCACTAGTTATACAAAACTATACAAAAATATATTTGCAGTGAAAAGGATTTCACAGGGCCTTCCCAACGAGCGAAATGACTCTACAGTAACTACTCTTTAAATGCAAACTGTTTAGTTATTTTTATGTTATATATGATATAAATTATTTATATACATAAATTATAAACATAAATGAATAATACAAATTATTGCACCAGGTGGCCCACTGGAGTCGGCCCCTTCGTGCGTTAAAACATTTGCAGAACTCCACGGCGCAAGAAAGGCTAGTGGCGTGTTGTACCTCTCAGCGAGACGTGCGTTGAGAGGCAGTTGAACTAGCATGTGCACTCTGTGATAATAGACAATAACAAGCAACCGAAAAGGTCTCTTTTCCTACAGGAACCTCATTTTCCAGGGAATAAACTCACTCCTGTATATGCTGCTATTGTCTAATATTTGAATTGCAGATTGTAAAGTGCAAGCATGAGGGCATGTAATGTTTTATTGGCATTTCTTCGTTTCTTACGAATGTTATTGTTGTATTTTGTTATTGTTATTATTGCTATTGTTAGTATCACGTTATTAAAATTATTATCTTACTCCTCTTAGTTTATTACTGTTAATTATTAATTATTCTTATTATAGTTTTTCTTATCATTATTACGTTTACCATTATCATTGTTTGTAGTAGTAGTAGTAATAATAATAATAATAATAATAATAATAATAATAATAATAATAATAATAATAATAATAATAATAATAATAATAATAATAATAATAATATTATTATTATTATTATTATTATTATTATTATTATTATTATTATTATTATTATTATTATTATTATTATTACTATTATTATTGTTATTATTACTATTATTATTGTTATTATTATTACTATTATTATGATTATTATGATTATTATTATTATTATTATTATTATTATTATTATTATTATTATTATTATTATTATTATTATTATTATTATTATTATTACTACTACTACTACTACTACTACAAAGGATTTTATAATACCATTCTTATTTAATATTTTCCTCATTCGAATGGTCTCCATTGAAAGTATTTTATAAAAATACGTGTACTCTATTTACTTAAAGAACCTAGTTAGCTATTATTAGATTATATCGAAGAATACGTCTTATTAGGTTCCAACCAAAAATTAGGTCCATTTACGCTCTATAAAATATTGAAGTATATCAATCGTTGGTTGGTAGGTAAGAACATTTAAATTAACTGACATTTAGAGATTAAGAGGTCAGGAATAAAATAGATCAGAAGCTAAGATCCTGGGGCTTGGCCATTATCTTCGTCGCCGTTTTCCGCCCCATTGTCTTCAATTATAATTCTTTCGGAACAGAACTGTGTGAGACACTTGGGGCTGCAGCAACTCTTTCTTGCAATTCTTCTAATTCTTTTTCAATTTGTTTTATTTTTTATTTCAAAAACTCCGTAGAGTAGCTCTATTTATGCTTGGCCTCTTTCATGAAGTGTTCACAATCGTTAGCAACCACCTTACGATTCTGACGATGAATGATTTTCCTTTTAAGTTAGAAATTAAAGGAGGGATATTCACAAAGCCAAATCAACATATGCACACTAACATCCGTACAATACGTTAAAGTGAACTAAGCTCATGAGTAGACGATTCACCTGCGTATCGCATCAAGTAACACGAGACGTAAGTTCGCTTATTAAGGAGAGAGGGTTAATTCCAGGCTCGCTAACTGGTTTTCTGGATCAAGGTCACTGTTCTAGGATGAATGCAGATACATACCTACGCAGTCCCTGATAAGAATCTTTAAATCGTGTTGAGTGAAACAAAAGAGTGGAATTAAGCAAAGGTTCGATAATGTAGTTTTCATACAAAAGGCTACTTACAGATGCACTTTAGAGTGCTTTATATTCTGGTTATCTTCAGCTTACAGCGCTAATCTGATCGCCTTGATATTTAGATTTACTCTGTAAAGCGTATACTGAATAATAATAATAATAATAATAATAATAATAATAATAATAATAATAATAATAATAATAATAATAATAATAATAATAATAATAATAATAATAATAATAATAACAATAATAATAACAATAATAATAATAATAATAATAATAATAATAATAATAATAATAATAATAATAATAATAATAATAATAATAATAATAATAATAATAATAATAATAATAATAATAATAATAATAATAATAATAATAATAATAATAATAATAATAATAATAATAATAATAATAATAATAATAATAATAATAATAATAATAATAAAAGTAAGTAATACCAATGTGATAATTACAATAGTAGTAATAACAATGACTAATAATGATAAAAAATACAACAATAACATTCACAAGAAACCATGAAATGCCAATGAAACATTACGCGTTTGCCTGCAATTCTAATATTAGGCAATACGGCAGTGAGTTTATTCCCTGGAAAATGAAGATCCTGTAAGTAAAGTGAGACCTTTTCGTTTGCTTGTTATTGTCTATTATCACAGACTGCACAGGCTAGCTGAATTGCCTCTCACTGCACGTCTCGCTGAGAGGTGGAACACGCACTGGACCCTCTTGCGCCGTGGAGTTCTGCAAATGTTTTAACGCACGAAGGGTTATCTACTTACGGAGGGGCCGGCTCCAGTGGGCCATCTGGTATATCTAAGACTACTCTACTCATGCCGTATTATCGCCTCTTGGTCGTGGTATTATCGCTTTGGCTGTATCACCTTCTTGCGGTTCCGCCAAAAACTTTCTTACGCTTCTGATCATCTGAAGTATCCATGTGCAGTAAAACCTATTAGCGTGCCACTCAAAAATGCCAGACAAAACATTTGGCGAATATTCAGTGAGGATATTAGTATTTTAATTGAAGAGGCGAAGCCAAAAAATACGGAAGAGAACAGGTTATCTTCATTTATATTCATCATCCCTAGGAACTGGCTTGTAAGTCCTAGGGGGTGTAAGTCCTATACAAGGGGAGGGTAATCGGAAGAAGAAGAATAATATTCATCATATATGTAATTTCTCATGTGCCTGGATTAAACACCAAAATTGTTGTTGTTGTTCTCACAGCCTACTGGATTAGTTGTAGTGTGAACTGTGAAAATAAATCTTAACTTAAAATGTATGAATGTTATTGTAAGTTATTTACTTTTAAATCACTATTAAATTATATTATGGGATACCCTAAAGAAATATCACCCGAGGTTTTTATATTTGAAATAATTTTTCTCGCGCTTCGCGCTCGCAGAATTGTCATATGAAATCCTTTCGTGGTTTTACAACTGATTATTTATGGACCAATAGAATGTAGTTATATCTTAAGTTTTCTGGAAACAGTCTGTGGAGTCCTCTTAATCCTGTATTTATGTCTAATTTGTGTAGTTCGTGTGGCATAAGTTCATTACATAGACAAGGATAATGCAGATCTTAGTAACACACAATTTGAACAAAACAAATCTTTTACAGTATTAAACATTTACGAACCATTCTGTTGGTTTGGCTTTTTCACATTTCTAATGTACAACATTCATTCTTTAGTTTCTTGTGATGTCACGCAAGACGATGCAATTAGAAGTAAAGCTAGCATATACAGACCAAGTTGTCTCTATCTCTTTGTATACCGATAGTGAAAATGTATTCAAACCACTTCTGTAATTATTTATTTGGATTGACATCAAGTAGTATGAAAAATAAGCTTTTGTAGGAAAAGTATGTAGAACAGATATAAAAATGGACAATATAGGGAAAAAAGAGAAATTAATGTCAAATATAATTCATCAGTTGGTTTCCCTATTTAATTCATTAATCATGGTAACATTTGCTAGAAATGGTTTCAATAGACGTTTTAAGCGAACCCTGGGATTGCAAAGTGACTGAAACATTTTCAAATTGGCGATTTTTAGGTTTGTGTATATAAATGTTTCCCAAACCTTCAGTTGGCAGTGAAATGTTTTAGATTTCGCCATTTTTTAAAGGTCTACCGTACGCTTTAAATGCCATGCGCACTATATTTAAACGCCCCTTTTCGGCTTAAATTTTTGTCAGTATTTTAACAAAATATGGGCCAAAAAGAACCAAATTCAGTGGAAAGATATGCTTAAGTTACGAATCTGAGGAGAAAGACTGCTAGAGAAAAGAAGGAAGGTGTTACATATGCAGCAGGGCAGTTTTTAGGCCACAATGGTAATCTGACTAATAATCATGATGCAAATGTGTAGAAAAATTAGCTTTTCTCGATTTCACATTTTTTAAATATACTATCTGTTCCATGAGCATTCAACTTTGTGTTACACTCCTAGAATTTGTCCGGCATGTGCTCATTTATGTGACTTCAACTTCAGTCTTTGGCTTTAAAGTCTGAAAATTTATTTAGCTTTAAAAAATTAAAAGCTGTAAAAAAATGTTTTCAATGCCCATCAAAGAAAAGAAATAGTACTTTAGAAGCATAGTTTGTTCAGTCTTTTGAGACAGTGGGAGGAGCAGGTAGGCAGCAGGTTGCTCGTGCTAAAGCTCACTTTACGTGTGCTGGCATTCTGCAAAATGCGCTGTTGCAACATCTGCGTCTCTTTCAGACTTCTGTTACATTGTTTACATGTTCATCCTTTATTTATATGTTTATTTATGCACTTAATTGTGATTGCTTTAACAGCGTTTTCTCACGCTGGGACGATGAATGTATATTATATATCATATTAATATAAAAAGCTAGAATGCATGATTATATTTACTTGAACTACATTACTTGTATTCCTTTCTCGTAATTATAAAAATATATGGCAACACAGTCGGTACTACATACGTGATACGACCCCCACAAAAAGAACGAAAGAAGGAAATAGTACAAGCAGAACAACGAAACATTATTTACTTTGATATATATGTACATTGGAATTTACTCTTAGTATCTTATAGTTTCTGTTTCTTCTTCTTCCTCCTCATCCTCCGAAGAACACGAAGAAGCCGTAAATCTTGTGAAATTCACGAACGGTTTTGTTTTCATCGCACTTTGTGTTTGTTTCTAAATATCTAATTTAATGGTTCTTACTACTGTAGAACTGGGAACGGCAGTTGCAGCCACACACAGTATGTGCAATCGGCGAGTCACATTTACCGTGCTTTCCTTTAAAGCAATTGTACACATTTTGAATAATGTGTGCCATGTGCTTATGTACTGGTTTTCCATGTCCTATACGCGCGAAATTTGCTTTATAAGTAGCAGATGAATTACCTGTTTCCGACAGCTGCCACATATTTATACAGGTTTAAGAGTGTTTTATGTAATCTCTGTTGTGCGCCACTACTCGTGTCCGAGTGACTGCATAAACCTTGCAACTCTGCCCTGGATTGTTTTGGTTCGTATACACGCGCCGGCCACACGATGCCCTTCCACTGTCTCAAAAGACTCTGAACAAAGTATAATTATTATTTGTTCCTGCTAGAGATTTATGGTGTATGTTGGGCAATTAGAGTTTATAAAATAATGAAACTGTCGTGATATTTTAGTTTTTGATGCGCATGGTTTTGAATCCTAGTGTATTTTAGCACTGTGAATAAATTTGAATAATTAATTCCCGCAAAGCTATAATACAGATTGTGCTGGAACTTTGTGTGAAGGTTTATCACATAAACATCCTTAAGTGTGCAAAGTATTGATTTTATACCTATAAAAATATAAAAATTCAAATTTGAGTTCCAGGGTCCCTTAAGGCCTAAAAACATATATTTCCTGTGAAAACTCGACATTGAAATTTCGAGTCGAATACAATGCTTCCACTACTTACTATACGTACTAAGAGATAGCAATAAGCTTTTGTAAGAAAAGTATGTAGAACAGATATAAAAATAAACAACATAGAGAAAGAAGAGAAAGTGATGTCAAAGCAATCCATCAATTTGCTTCCCTTTTTAATTCCCATTAATCTTGATAATATTCACTATAAATGGTCTCAATATACGTTTTAAGTACCTTTCAGACTTGTTCTCGTGCAGTAGTTTAAGTGGGCCTGGCAACATAAATGAACATGTTAGTTTGTTACAGTGTCACTATACTTGAACCATATATTTGCAATTGTGCTTACAATTGCTAATGTAATAGATAAACAGATTATAAATAAGAGATCTATATGTTATAATTCATTCGAGATTGAAAAAAGAAGGTTTTTATGTCCTATTTAGTAGGAAACGAAATTTAATTTAGAATATTTATATCTTCGTGTGATCAATTTAAGCTACACCAATTTTTGTTAGGTGAAAATATGGACACACTCCAATGTGAGGAAAACTCTATTGTATTGAATATTTCACTTCTACATCACACGTCTTTCTGGGTTACTTTAAAGGCAGGTTCGAAACCAGCGACAACGCTAACGATAGCCAGAACGAAAGACTTTAATTACAGTCATGTATTCAAATGGGAGTGTTCACAATAAACGACAAGGTTTCCCGGGATCCGGGAACGACAAGCAAGACCTGGCCAAGATTCAACGCGCTGGTTCTTACTACGGCAGTTGCAAAAATTGCGGTGAAACTGTCTTTGATTTGAGGAAGGAAAGTGATATCAGCATCGGAAGCTAACAACGTTTTTACTGAACTTCCGCATCAACAAGTCAGTTTTACGACGTAACGGATTTATTCTCCGTCAGTTCAAATCATATGTCCAAGATATTGTCAGATATATAAAATACTAGTGGACCCGACAGACGTTGTCCTGTCCAAACGTTGTGTATCCAAAATTCATACAATTGTGTGAATAAACAACATGTCACTGTGAAGGAAACAAAAATCATATTGTTTAATTACACTCTGAAAGCGTAATTGAATAGATGATAATATATTAAATTTGTAGGCTAAGCGAATTGTTGTAGAATGACGTGCATACATAATTGGAATTCATGACAAATCATGTAAAATACTTCAATACTGCGCCTTACACATTTGCGCACTATATATTTGTTAATTACACCTTTAAATACTTTTTCTCAATAAGCGCGCACTTTTAGTGTACTATTAACGCTCAGCTGTGACAAAATTTCCTAGAATCCCATCACAGCACCAAATACCGGAAATTCTAAAAGACGATCGCAGCGCTCCTTGACGGGTTCAATTGTGAAGCTAAACCATCCAAAGATCAACAACACATTAATTAATTAATTAAAAAGAACATGTACTATCGGTTCATATTGGAACTCTAAACCATTCTCGGTTCACCTTTATCACACACACAAAATGTAATAAAAGTCCATGCAGCCGTTTAGGAACAGTTCAGTCACATACACACGGACGGAAGAAATATATATATAGTCCCAAAATTAGACCGACAAACTTTGGGAGCTGATAGACAACACAATTTTAAACACTTTTTGTTAAGGAAAGGCTTTTGGCTACGGTGCTTCGTTTAAGCGCTAGATGAGTTAATATCATAGATTACTGCCTCCCACCCAGTTTAAGTATTTACGGCAAAATCAACCATGGAAATTAGTATTGCATTTGTGTTAATAAGCCACACAATCTTAATCCAACAAACAAACACAGAACACATAAACAAAACACAAACAACTCATTGTTTACAGTGAATCACATCTTTAGTATTCAGTTAGACCGACACACTTTTAAACCAGAGAATTGGAAGCTGTCTTTGCGAGAGTACGGCAGAATAGGGCACGCCGATACACTCTTTCTGTTAATTGCAATGGACGTGCGTTCTAACATTTATTTTGAATGGTAGGTATTTATGGTGCTTTAGCATTTGATATACTAAAATGCTGCTATTCGCACTGTGTTTGCACAAATCAGGTTCACTTATCTGTGGATTTACTTCTACACTGGCAAGAATATTGGTAGTATGTTCATCATTCACTTTTGATTTCACCTTCAAGGGATTCTTGTTCTTTATACTTGCATATTTACGTAGTCATGTTTTATAGTGTATCCCTCATTGAACACTACCGATGTAGTTCGATGATTTCTCCTGCATTCACAATTATATCTACCTCCTACATCAAAATCTGACATATTTCTTAAGTTTGAAAAGCCACGGTAAATAACCAAATATCTACGCAAATTAATATTTTTATATATATACACGAGTACGCAATAATGCATTGTTGAAATTTGAACAAAAAAGTTACCTTTACTTTAATTTTATTGCTGTTAAAGAAAATTAGCTGTAAATGGCACCTTTTGTACCCTGCATTATCCGGTTATCCACATATTGAAGCATGACATTTTAGGTGGCCGTATTGCTTAAGTCAGTGGCATTTAACCTTTTTGTTCAGTGACTGATAGTTGAATTGTGCGGTCGAAAGGTTGGCTAGCCTGTCTGTGGTTGCCAAGCCGATGTTACTATGTAGAAGGAAATCAATAAATGGAGATTAGTCTAACAGGTTGTAAATTCTTATAGATATTTGACTCACTTACGTGCTGCTTTAGTATTCTTATTTGGTACTTGATTGCTTTGTTTGACTGTTGTGTATTTAGTGAAAGTAAATCAAATTATACAACCTGTGCTAATTGGTTTCTTGCTGGCAAAAATAAAACATTTTGATACAGTCCATTTTTATGCCAACACGGTAACATTTGGCCCCCCGGGCCGAATATAGCTATAGATTGCCAGCAAACCGTATAGTAACTGAAATATTGATACGCACTTGTAATGCACACAATGGTAACCATCTTATCTTCTTCATGCCGGCATCAAGAGGGAAATCGAAGCGGCCGGAGTAATTACTAATGCAGCATCAGCACCAGGCAAGAGTAATTCTATGAAGGTTAGCCATTATCTAGTTACTAGCTATTAGCCTACCTTGAATGACTTCCTATATTAGTAACATTGACACATTGCCTTATATCTTCTATAATTAGTTACATGCCATTCCTTTCCTCACTTTTCATTGCTATTCCTCACTATATATTGTCACCGCGCCCGCCGCATCTAATTGCCTACAACAGCGGTGTCACCCATCGCATTATTGTCGGCACTACCGCAAAGGAGCCGAAGGAAAGAGACAGAGCATGGCCGCATTGTTGGGGCGCTTGCCGAAAGAGAGAAAAGGATAGACACCTCGAGAATCTTCTCTACTTTGTATCTCGCCGCAATAAGTGAACGTTCCTGAAGCTTCCAGAATAGTGCCTGGGAGATATAAATAGCGGTAAAGTGTGAGAAGAGAGTCAGACGTATGTGAAGGTTGAGTAGTCGTGCCGACGGAGACGGACAGACGATGTGAAGAGTTGTGCCGACGGAGAAGAGTTAGTTCTTTGTGTTACGAGTTCGGAGCCGTGCTGTTGGAGAATCGGAAAAGACTTTCTTGCTGTTGCAACGAGTGTACAAGTTACTGTTTACGGAAATAAAAGTGTTTCTCTATCTCGACTACATCTGTCTACTACTTTACTTTTCAACACAAAGTCACACTGGTGTCAGAAGTGGGATTCGTCAAATTGCTTCTAGTTTCGTTACATCGTCGTTAGAAGTTGCAACGTTAGAACCAAGATGGAGGGAGATTCGGAAACCAGGATGATGGCAATGATGAAAGAATTATTTGCCAAAATGGAAACGTCATACGACAACCTCGCTGCCAAAATGGAAACGAGAAACGACAACCTCGTTGCCGAGCTGAAAGAGATGAAGACGGCAAACGGCAACCTCGCTGCCGAGCTGAAAGAGATGAAGACGGAGCTATCGGCGAAAATTGATGGCGAACTGATTGGCGTGACGGAAGACGTGGAAGAACTCGGCGAAAAGGTGGTAGACCTCTGCCAGCACGTGGACGTCGTGGAGGACGACGGGGAACGTCTTGGCGCCCTGGTAGTAAGAGTTGACGAGAGCGTCAAAGTACTGGATGCCAGGGGCAGACGGAATAGCGCGGACCTGGGGAGGGAGCACCTAGTGGCGAGACGACAGTCGCGCCCGTTTCAGATGATGTGAGGGAAGACGTGGAACAACTCGGCGAACTGATTGGCGTGACGGAAGACGTGGAAGAACTCGGCGAAAAGGTGGTAGACCTCTGCCAGCACGTGGACGTCGTGGAGGACGACGGGGAACGTCTTGGCGCCCTGGTAGTAAGAGTTGACGAGAGCGTCAAAGTACTGGATGCCAGGGGCAGACGGAATAGTGCGGAGCCGGGGAGGGAGCACCTAGTGGCCGAGGCGACAGTTGCGCCCGTTTCGGATGATATGAGGGAAGACGTGGAACAACTCGGCGAACGGATTGGCGTGACGGAAGACTTGGAACAACTCGGCGAACTGATTGGCGTGACGGAAGACGTGGAACAACTCGGCGAACTGATTGGCATGACGGAAGACGTGGAACAACTCGGCGAACTGATTGGCATGACGGAAGACGTGGAAGAACTCGGCGAAAAGGTGGAAGACCTCTGCCAGCATGTGGACGTCGTGGAGGACGACGGGGAACGTCTTGGCACCCTGGTAGTAAGAGTTGACGAGAGCGTCAAAGTACTGGATGCCAGGGGCAGACGGAATAGCGCGGACCCGGGGAGGGAGCATCTAGCGGCCGAGGCGACAGTTGCGCCCGTTTCAGATAACGAAAATGTACGTCTCGGGGAAGACAAAGGGGCAGTTCAGGGACGTCATCGAGGATCCCCTGGAGGAGTGTGTCGGGTACGTAACCAACCAGGATATGACATGGAGGACGATCAGCAGGGAAGCGCACAAGCAAACGAGCAACACGCGAGATCCGACTTGGCGAGTGACATGGGGGAACCGTCGGAGCCATCCAATCACCTGACGCATAGTGCCGTGAACGGAAGAATGGTGGACATCATCTTGGACGGCAGGATACAGGAGAGGCCGTGCCGAGCACGAGTGAACACGAGTGCAGCGGTGGACGCGACTCGCGCGGATGTGGTGGGGTTTGTTGCCGGACCCATCGGAAGCAAGGTGGCTGCGAAGGTGCGCCAGAGAGGTCGGCGGACATGGTACCCAGTGAGCCGTTTCCAAGTGCGCAGGATGGCCCGTCAACACACCAGGAAGAAGGGCAACTGGACGAGGGACCGCCAAGACCGGCGGTACTGTTGCAGAATTTCGAAGCAGGATGGCATACATCGTCCTACCCGGACCAAGGGACACTATCCAACAGCGATACCTAGGATCGTGCCTCCTGGAGAAGAGGTTCGATGGGTTAGTCCACCGGGGCCCAAGGGAGATGCCGCAGTGATAGTGCTGGTCGGGACGACCAGCTCTGAGGAGGGAGCAGTGTCACCGCGCCCGCCGCATCTAATTGCCTACAACAGCGGTGTCACCCATCGCATTATTGTCGGCACTACCGCAAAGGAGCCGAAGGAAAGAGACAGAGCATGGCCGCATTGTTGGGGCGCTTGCCGAAAGAGAGAAAAGGATAGACACCTCGAGAATCTTCTCTACTTTGTATCTCGCCGCAATAAGTGAACGTTCCTGAAGCTTCCAGAATAGTGCCTGGGAGATATAAATAGCGGTAAAGTGTGAGAAGAGAGTCAGACGTATGTGAAGGTTGAGTAGTCGTGCCGACGGAGACGGACAGACGATGTGAAGAGTTGTGCCGACGGAAGAGAGTTAGTTCTTTGTGTTACGAGTTCGGAGCCGTGCTGTTGGAGAATCGGAAAAGACTTTCTTGCTGTTGCAACGAGTGTACAAGTTACTGTTTACGGAAATAAAAGTGTTTCTTTATCTCGACTACATCTGTCTACTACTTTACTTTTCAACACAAAGTCACAATATGTTATTATAACATGTTGGTGGTACAAACTGGATCATATCTATTGCTGTGCAACTAATATTATGGAAGAGCAAAATAAGAAGCAATTAATTACAAAACGAGCCGTTGCGAAAGCAAGTCTTACTCGCCTTGCCAAATTTGTTAATGAATTTCAAGCTGGCTCAGATATTTATTCAATAGAGGTAAGAGTAAAGGAATTGCCTAAAATTAGGGATAAATTTGAAGATGCGCAATCTCAATTAGAAGTGTTTGAAGATCTCGAGAGTCATTCTACTGACAGAGAAAGTTTTGAATTACCGTACTTAGGCTAGAAGCAACAATGGCTAAATTATTAGCTCAAAGTTCAGATGGAAATGTTGGCAACAGTTCTGTTAGCCCTCCCTTGTCACATACAAAGAGCACTATGAAAGCAATAAAACTGCCAACTCTTAAAATACCTTCATTTAATGGCGATATAACCAACTTTAAGCATTTTATTGATACCCTTGAGAGTCTAGTTGTTAATAATGAAAACTTAGATGATATTCAGAGGTTTCACTGCCTTCTCTCTTCACTAACAGGAGAAGCACATAATTTAATAGCTAATATTCCTGTCACAAGTTGTAATTTCAAGGTTGCATTGGAAACTATTAGCAAACGTTATGACAATTTAAGACTTATTGCTTCTGCTCAACTTGCACGTTTGTTGAGTTTACCCGCTGCTCACAAATCGTCTGCAAAGGAACTTATAGCCTTAATAAATCAAACCATAAGTAATTTAAATGCAATCAAGGCGTTAAACATAGAAATTCCATTGGAAGAATTGATAGTATCTCAACTAGTGTTAGATAAGTTGGATGTAACTATAAACAAAGAATTTGAAGACACATTAGATTCAAATAACTTTCCTGCATTTAAGAATCTTATTACATTTCTAGAAAGAAAATGTAAATCGCTAGAACTAATCAATCCAAAATGGAATACAACTTGCTCAAGCATGTCAAATGTTAACAACCAAAAAGTTGTAAATCGCAAACACAAATCCAGTTTTCAACAGGCTTATGCTGTTACAGCCTTAAACTGTGCATATTGTAATTCTTCACATGCCTTATCAAAATGTATGACATTTGTTCAGGCTCCTGCATTAGAACGCAGAGCTTTTGTTAAGGATGCCAACCTGTGTTTTAACTGTTTACGATCTGGTCATATAGTCAGAAATTGTAAATCATCGAATTGTCACACCTGTGGTAAAAGGCACCACACTTTAGTACATCTTGTTGCTTCCAAACAGCAATACAGTTCCAGCAACAATGAAGGTTATTCAAGTCATGATCCCTTGCACACAGATAATGGTGTAAATGGCTACTGTGCATTGAAATTTGAACCTCGTAAACACATTGTTGTCTACAGCATTGATTAAGGTTAAAAATGACAAGAGTATTTGGCAGGCGTGTAGAGATTTGCTAGATACCGGTTCTCAGGCATTTTTCATATCAGAGGCCTGCGCTCAGAGGTTAAGACTTAGACCACATCATGATCCTAAACCTGTTCAAGGAATTGGCAATAGAGTTTCAGAAACCAAACATGGAATTTGTATCAAAATTGGATCATTCGTAACTGACTTTGTTATGTCAGTAGATTGCTTACTTTTACCGAAGGTGACAGAAAATCTGCCTGCAGAGAAAATTGACTACAGTAATTGGAAATTACCTAGGAATATTTCATTTGCTGATCCTAAATTTCATGAGCCTGGAAAGATATGTTGGGAGCAGAAGTCTGTTCATACATTCAGCGCCAAGGTAAATTACATCGTGATAATAATCATCCTGTTTTAATGGAAACAGAGTTTGGTTGGGTACTTGCAGGAAAATATTCAGACTATGGAAGATCCTGTAATATTCCACGGCGGCCGGTAGTATCATGTTTCGCTAAGACTGAAGTCAGTATACAGCACCAATTGCAGAAATTCTGGGAGATTGAGGAGTTGAATCACACTTCAAAAACAATGGATGATAAAGCATGCGAGGCTCATTTCACTCAGAATACAACAAGAGATTCGTCAGAAAGATTTGTGGTTCGACTTCCATTTAAAGAAGATTCTAAGAAGTTAGATGAGTCTAAGATGATGGCTACAAGAAGATTACATCAGTTAGAAAGAAAACTAATCAAGAACCAAACATTCAAGGAAGATTATGTGCACTTTTTACAAGAATATGAAGCACTGGGTCACATGCAAGTGGCAAGACCCACTACAAGACTTTGTTATTATATGCCTCATCATGCAGTACTTAAGACAGACAGTTCAACTACAAAGACAAGAGTAGTTTTTGACTGTTCTGCAGCTTCCAAGAATGGAATTCCATTGAATGATTTATTGTATTTTGGTTCTACTATTCAGAAGGACATTTGTGTTATCATCCTAAGATTTGGGACACATGAAGTAGCATTTACTGCTGATGTTGCCAAAATGTATAGACAAATTTAGTTACATCCAGATGATCAAGTATATCAAAGAATACTGTGGAGAAGCGACCCTACAGCTCCAATACAAGAGTATCAGCTGAAGAGTGTAACGTATGGTATGGCTTGTTCTCCATTTCTAGCTATTTGTTGCCTGCAGCAATTGACTCATGATGAAGCACATAAGGTTCTAAAGGCTGCTGCAATTACATTGAATGATTTTTATGTTGATGATTGTATTTCAGGATGTGCAACCTTACATGAGGCACAAAAACTTCAGAAGGAATTGGTAGCCATGTTATCAAAGGGTGAATTTTTGTTGCGTACGTGGTCCAGCAATTATTCTGAGTTTTTAACTAACATGACACCAGACCAAAGAGAAACTAGTTTACCATTACGGCTTGATAAAAATGGAGTGAAAACACTTGGACTACTATGGCATTCTACTGAGGACAAGTTTCAGATTGCAAGAAGTCTTAAAATTAACTGCTACACACAAGCATTAACAAAAAGAGTAGTATTGTCAATAGTTTCTGGTATATTTGATCCCTTAGGCCTCATAAGCCCTATTGTTATTATATGCAAGATGTTTCTACAGAGGTTATGGCAAGAGAGATTAATGTGGGACCAACCCATATCAGAGGAATTGGCTACAGATTGGAAGAAGCTCCACAACCAACTTCATCTGATTGATAACATTCGCATAGATGGCAAAGTAGTTGGTTATGATTCTGCAGGCAATATAGAGTTACATGGTTTTTGAGATGCTTCAGAAAAGGCATATGGCGGATGCCAATATGTCCATTCCTCAAATAAGAAAGGAGTTACATGTGTAAAACTTCTTTGTGCCAAGTCTCGAGTTGCACCACTAAAGAAATTATCACTTCCACGTTTAGAATTATGTGGTGCATTGCTTCTTGCTCGTCTATTGGAAAAAGTAAAAAAAGCACTGAACTTATCATATAAGCACATATACTTGTGGACAGATTCTACTGTGGTATTGTCATGGTTGTCAGCACCTTCAGCACAATGAAAAACTTCTGTAGCTAATAGAGCTTCTGACATTCAAGATATTTCTGAAAATGCAGTATGGAGACATGTTCCTTCGCAACACAACCCAACAAATTTGATATCAAGGGTTGTGTTTCCCGAGAATCTTATAAATGGCAAATTATGGTGGGAAGGGCCAACTTGGTTACATGACGAACCAAAGGTGTGGCCTGTACTCGGTACCGTTTCAAACCCTCAGGAAGCTCCAGAGTTAAGATTCAAAACAACTTGTCATGTTGCAACTATTAGTGACGATGGAATAATCACACGAGTCTCCAGCCTATCCAGATTGCAATACAGTGTAGCATATGTATATAGATTTTGTAAGAATTGTGTTAAACCAAAGGCATAAAGAATAACTGGATCTCTCACACTTACAGAGATTCAAGATTCATTGAGTAAATGCATTCAAATTGTACAGCAATCAGTATTTAGCGTAGAAGTGCAGCAACTAGCAATGAAACAGGCAGTTAATATTAACAGTCGCTTGAGATCTTAAATCCTTTTCTCGACAGTAGAGGATTACTTCGAGTTGGTGGACGGTTAGAACACTCTAACCTAACGTACGATCAAAAACATCCTCTAATTTTGCCACGTCATCATTTAACAAATCTGATTATACAGCATGAACACAAACGATTGTTGCATGCAGGTTGTCAACTTTTATTGGCTTCTCTTAGGGAAAGATATTGGATATTAAATGGCAGAAAAATTAAATTATGTTGTTGTTTGACGACGCTGTCAATTGCCAGGATCACATCAGCGTCGCCGCTGTGCCGGAATTTCGCCCCGCAGGAGTTCTTTTACATGCCAGTAAATCTACTGACATGGAGCTGGTGTTTTTAAGCACACTTAAAAACCATCGGCCTGGGCCGGGTTTGAACCCGCGACCTTGGGATCAGTAGGCCAGCGTCCAACCAACTGAGCCACCCAGACTGACTAAATGGCAGAAACACTGTTAGACATTTGATTCATAATTGCATAATATGTTATAAGCTAAAGGCAGAAACAGCAAAACAGTTAATGGGACAACTACCGCGTGCACGAGTGGAAGCAACTAAACCATTCTTGAATTGTGGCATTGATTATGCAGGGCCATTTTACATAAAGTCTAGCACTCGCAGAACAACGACAAAGGTAAAGTGCTATGTATCTTTATTTGTTTGTTTTACTACCAGAGCAGTGCACTTAGAAGTTGTGAGTAACTTGTCTACAGAAGCATTTTTTGCAGCATTGAAGATATTTGTATCTCGACGTGGCATATGCCAGAATATTTATTGTGACAATGGCACAAATTTTAAAGGTGCAAGAAGGGAGTTGAAGGAATTACAAGAGCTCCTTAACTCTCAGCAGACTAAGGAAGAAATGCAGAGATTTGCAAATTATGAAGGTATAACTTGGCACTTCATACCACCCAGGGCACCACATTTTGGCGGCCTGTGCGAAGCATGTGTAAAATCTTTTAAATACCACCTTAGACGTGTTATGGGCGCATCATGTCTTACTTATGAAGAATTCCATACCCTAGCCTGTCAGATAAAAGCTTGTCTGAATTCCAGACCCTTAGTTCCTCTCTCATCTGATCCTAATGATCTCAAAGTTCTGACTCCTGGTCATTTCTTAATTGGTACAGCTTTAAACAGTTTACTCCAGCCAAATCTCGGTAGTGCTAAACTTAGCTTGCTAACTAGGTGGGAGAAATTACAGCAACAACTTCAGGAATTCTGATCCAGATGGTCACGTGAATATTTGCCTCATCTTCAGCAGCGATCTAAGTGGAACGGTCCACATGCAAATGTCAAGCAGGGTGCAGTCGTCATAGTGAAAGAAGACAACCTTCCTCCACTCTGCTGGAAGCTGGCAGTGGTTGAGGGACTACATCCAGGAGCAGATGGGTTAGTGCGAGTTGCAACAATTCGCACAGCAACTGGGGTATTTAAGAGACCTATTGTTAAACTGTGTCCTCTTCCTCAAGACACAGACATAATTTAATGCATGCACTGATATAATTGTTTTATCATTAATTCATTGTAATTTTTTTTCTTTCAATTGTGTTTATGAAGAAATAAGACTTATTTCTTGGCGGCCGATATGTTCACTAACTGAAAGGTTGGCTAGCCTGTCTGATGGTTGCCAAGGCGATGTTACTATGTGGAAGGAAATCAATAAATAGAGATTAGTCTAACAGGCTGTAAATTCTTATAGATATTTGACTCACGTGCTGCTTTATTTAGTAATTGATTGCTTTGTTTAACTGTTGTGTATTTAGTGAAAGTAAATCAAACTATAAACCTGTGCTAATTGGTTTCTTGCTGGCAAAAATAAAACATTTTGATACAGTCCATTTTTATGCCAAGACGGTAACACTTTTTTTCCGCATACTCCCAAAGACAATTTTCCATTTCAGGCTGTACCCCCAGGCCTAGCGCTAGAGTTATCCTTAATACAAATTATACATATTAAAACAGGTATAACTTATTAATACTACGCAAAGAAGAATTAAACTAAATTTTACGTAGCACCTAAGAAGTCTTCGCGCACGACTGGGGGTAGGCGTATCCCAGGTTGAATATTACTGGTTTAAATTGTTATCTGTAACATGGCGTTTAAGCATCGATGCACAGATTATTAGCTTGTCAGGATGCAAATAGTCTTAAAATAAACAGGAAATACATTGTTATGCTGCAGATCACTTGTCCTTAAGACGTCATCACGTGAGGGAAGTACTTAAATCTCTTTAATTTACATTCCGTATTCTCCTCAGCGACGACGTAACGGCTCAGGAATTACTCACTGTTTACATCCGTTATAGCAAGGTACGTACTCACTCTACAGTCCTTACTCTCAGTACTGCTGGCCTCAAATTTGATGACTGTCAATCACAATGGCCTTGGAATCTCCTACATTTATACTACAACATTGTCTTCCTGACTAACTGACTATTTGTCTCAAACAAGCCGTTATAATATTTTATTATATTGACATATTTGACTTCTTAGAAATGCTCTGAACTCGTAGGGAGTGGTCGGAACGTTTTCGAGATTCATCTCCAGCTACAAGTTGACTCCCACCTGAAGATGGGATAAATACATCTCGGTCAAACAACATGATTTAATTATACGTATCGATCAAAAATGGAGTGTCGACGTCACAAGATTTGCAATAATATTAATAAAATAATTTGATAGTTTAATATAAATTGTGCCTACTTTTGAAAAACCGTCGATTTTCGTAATTACGAAAAGTTTATGCCTCCAGAGATAAGCTGTACAATTTTTCAGGTCCTGGTTTTAGAAAAGGGAGCCGAATCATCTATAAAAGAAGCAGAATACGTAATATTTATTACAAGTATCACTTAATGCGCAAAGTTTCAGTGCAAATATCAAATTCAAACTTCTGATCCTCCGGGCGGGAGTGCAGTGGTCGAATCCAACCAAAAATGCTTAACTATTTCTACGTAATATACCGTGCATTGTAAAAATACCTCTCCTAATTTTTTTAAACAATACAACCTAAAAAGAAGGAACCAGGGATAGAATAAAATAAATATATTTATATTACTTAAGAACCCGCAGCCCCAATTGCGCAAATCCCTTAGGGATAAAGTAACTCAGTCAGTCAATCAGTATTTCTGTATCTTTCGTACACATCAGCGCAACAAAACTGTGTTTCCTCTTGGATACTAGTAGACAATGAAACACAAAAATAGTTATTTATTGATTTATAATTTAAAAGTCTCAAGTTTACAAAAACAACGGAGTTGTTTCGAGTTTTGAAGCAGTCTACGATGAGTTGTCGCTTGTGTTATAAGTAGGTAGTATTAATGCCTGTTATAAATGTTAATCGGTAAACAACAATTATAAAGCTTCAGAACTGTAATGTATTAAGTATTAAGTACTTTGGATATGAGATCAAAGATGAAAAGTTAAGTAACTCATATTATGTGCACATAGAAATGCCTAAAAAATAAACAAAAATTTAAACGTAGCTAAATCTTTGTTGGCCAAACTTTTCTCACAAAATTCAGCATGACATGGTTCAGTTTTTATTTTCTCTACATCCTATCTACACTAAGTAGAGGAAGTATTGTACTCCACTCAAAAGTTCGATGCCGATATTTCAACGGAAACACACGTTTTGAGCTCCCTGAATTAAAAAAAAAGGCAGTTTTAGAAAAATGTGTTTATGTGTGTATGGGTGTGTGCCTGTGTGCATGCGCTTCTGTCTGAAAGCAGCATAACTTAAAAAAGACAAGTCGATTACATACACCAAACTTGGTATATAAGTTCAGCATACTTCCAAAGATGTGACACGAATATTTTCAGGAAAAAATTCCCCCATTCACAAATGCTGTTTACGTGGATCTTTTGCTTAATATTTAGATTTTCTTAAAATGACTCCAAAGATTTTGATAAAATTACATTAAGATATTTTTATGACAAATGAAATGTATATTTAGAATTTTCTGGGAATAGTCTGTGAAGCTCTCCATTACGAATGACCTCTGTTTAAATGGTAAACTGCAAGAGAGAGATCTCATTAGAGCACACACTTTTTGCCAAATATACCGTATGTGGGCGTGGATTTACCCATTTCTGAGATATTCCTTCTTAATGGTTTCAAATTTCAATTGCTTATAAAGTTCTCAAATGTGAAGTCGTTATTCGCTCCCCTCCCCATTCGTTGCCACACAAAGGGAACGAAATTTCAATGTAATCATATAGCGACCAGCTCTTAAAATATTTTACTATAGCTTAATCCCACTGTATTCCTCTACTCCCATTGTACCTACAATGGAAATGGATGGATGGAAGGTGCTTCTTAGGCCATACGTTAACTAGCGATTGTACATGATAAGTTTAATAAGTACGTACAGTACAATTACTGCCAATAAAGAACCATTTCACCTTCCCCCCCCCCCCCAAAAAAAAGCATAATTTGTGTTAAACATTTGGAATATTTGGAGCCATCTCGCTTCTGACGAATGGATATAAATGGTTTATTATTTCATTAACTGTAACGCAAATAATGTGAACAATGTTGTAATGCCTGTTTATTTCAATTCGAATAAATTTAGTCGCAATTTAATGTTAACGTGACGTTACAAAATCTCTCTTAGAAATTAAACTTTGACATTTTAACATTAAATTGTATCTAAATTAATTTAATTAACGTATAAATGCATTACAGATTTGTTTAAACGTTTGTGCGACAGTTAGTGAAATACTAAGTATCCATTTGTCAGGAAGCTGGATGGCTACAAATACTTTACACATATTTTCAGCAAAGCAGTACCTTCAACCCTGTATAATAAAACCATTTCTACAAGTGTATATCTCGATTAACATGTAGTAGGTAACGAAATAAGAGTTCGTGAAATGTTTTGTGCAAGAGTGAGTGCAATACATTAGATGTATTGACATTTTTTCTCATTACCACCTCTCTTTCAGGAGTAAGGCATCACAAAACCTGCTGCTCCTATTTTAGTGCCATGCAATGTACATACATATGTTACTGATTAAAGTTCACAGAAGTTACATTAAGACGTTTTAATCTAAAGGTGTGTAGCTGTTTCAGAATACAAGGATAGCCCGCATTCCTTATTTGCTTCTTCTTTGTATTCTATCAAGTAACCAAAATCAACATTGCACGTCTTGATCTTCCTTCTAAATTAGACGTCCAAGGTTCCTGAAATTCCACAATACTTCTCAAGGCCTTCAGAAACAAAAGAGCTCGAAAATTAATATTAAAAGCCAGACTTATGCGATCACATTTACGTATGTAAATCGGCGTCGTGAACCGGCTAAAGAACAAACAAACGTGATGGGAATAGTCAATATTTTTAAGAGGAAATGCTTTCCATATTTTGGAAGGCCATGTCGTTAGGAACTATATACAATCTGTGACTAAGAAAATGTTAGCCATATTTTGTCCCAAACTGTCGGCATTACCAAGTCCTTTATGCCCACCTTTTGTAATTTTATAAATGCTGTCTTAATTTTTTTGATTAAAGGCAAGCAGTTAATAGCTTCTATTACTTTGGATTTATTACTTTAAATTGACACACAAGTTCACACTCCCGTTCATACTTCCAGACTCTAGGGAGGATAGGGAGTAATCCTAGTAAAAGAAAAATTCCCACCCTGCAGGCCGGAATCGAACCTGAGAGCCCTTGCAGAGCAGGCAGGTGCTCTACCGACTGAGCTACGGGTCAATCAGGATGGAATTGTAAAACCAATGAAAAAAAAAAGTATAAATATCTATGATCATCAGTTATGAGTTTTAAGGTTGTGTTGCGGATATGGAGTTGGCCATTACATCGAATGATCCTAAACAACACAGATGCGTATTATAATGTAGTGAACAAACTATTCAGCTTTCAAAGGGTAATAGGCAATTCCACTATGACTAAGAAAATATTCAGAGAAGGAAAATCATTTTAGGCAACACTAAAGGAGTTTTTCGAAGTGTGTTCTTGTCCTGAAGAATAAATGTCGAGTAACTCTAAGCTCTATGGGCCCTGAGCTCATCTGAGCATCATTTCACCCATTTTATTCATCGTCCTATATGACCTAACCAGTTAAAGGACGTTAGAGCTTAAAACATTAATTGTGACACATGTTAAACGCACTCTAACTTAAATATTTTAAGTATTACACAAAACTCAAAATAAATCATATAAATTGCAATTTTTGCACGTGTGATCAACTCTTAATAGGCCCACAAAGCTAATAAAGGACAAACTAGGAGAAAAGCCAGCAGGATTAACAATTGAATATCTCTGCATCAAGCCAAGCATTTGATAAATATTAGTATTGATCTGCATAATACAGCCATAGATTTCTCATAGGCATCTGAATCTGTCTATGGAGAGCTTGGAAAATTATGAAATCTCGCCAAAGTTAATAAGGCTAATTGCAACGAAGCAAGAGTAGAAGTCAAGAACGATCTCAGAGATGAAATCAAAAGGAATTCTGGAGTGATATAAGTTGATGCTTTGTATGCCACCTTATTTAATATAGTAATAGATGTGATACTGAAAGAATTTGAGCTGAGAGGAACCATCGTAAACAACGTTTAGCATATGCAGACGATGTGACCTATTATAAGAACCCCAAATTCTCCATTAAAAACATTCGAAAAATAGAAAGCAGAATATAATTAATACCGGTTAATAGTAAACACAAACTAAAACTACTAGATCAAACATGGGGAAAAGAGGTGACAGTACAATCGAGTATTTACCATCTCCACTTACTGACACAATTTGAAGGTAGACAGGCAATAGTGGGATGCGTGGCCTGGGAGCTAACCGCTATGAGGCAGTGGAAGGGGTTAAAACTACAATGTTGGGGAAGTGACTCATAGAGCCAATTCTCCCCATCTATGATCTAGAACACAGATGGGATGAACTGACTCAATGAGTCTCTTCCCTTATAAGAATAGTTACCTTAGAGTTGCACAGAATTATTCATATGTACTCCAGTAACATTATGAAACTCTAATCGAGTAGAAGCTCGACAGTTCAAACAGTTTTGTAGTTTTATGGACTACATGATCACCTTGTTGGATTGGCGGAGATTTTTGGCAAAATAGGTAACGGGCGCGTATTCAGTATATCTGAAAGTTGTCAAAATTTGAGGTCTCAGAGGGCCTAAACCATTATTATTCGGATACTGGCTCCCTTTCCAAAAATTATCAGGTTACGGTCCCGCACAGTATACTAAGCGTTAATTAAAGCTTCTCGGGTAACAACCGTGTAATATCTACACAATTGTTCGAACTTTTGGCCATATTAAGCTCCATGGCCATAATCAGGAACTGAACAGTTTATAAATAAGTAGCTATCTCAAACGCATGGCCTTCATCGGGAACTGCATAAGAAATACACGGTCATCTCAAACTCGTGGCCTTCTTATAAGTATTCCTGTCCAAGGTGTGCTCCGTTGTAGGCCATTGTCCCTATTAAAATTACTGGCTCTAATTTAATTCCAATTGCCTCTTTTATGAGCCTGTCGTAATATTGGTTACTGCGGTGTAAAACCGCGACTTCATCAAACAAAATTGTGAGCATTGTCGAGACTATGCTGTGCTATTGCTGATTTTTCTGGCTGTAGAAGTCGTAGATTGCGTTTGTGTTCCTCACGTCTCTCTTCAGCTGTTTCACTTGTCTGTCCTGTATACTGCCTTTCCACATTGGCAAGGAATTTTGTAAACACCAGGCGTTTTAACGCAAACATTGTCCTTAACCGGTCTTATATACTGCCTCAGCTTTTTGGTACTAAGAATATTGTTTTAATGTTATTACTTTCTCTACTACATTTAATAAGTAGTATTGTATCACACTCAAAAATTCGATGTCGGAATTTCACCGTAAATATGTTTTGAGGCTCCCTGAATAAAAAAAAAAAAACATTTTTAGAAAAAGGTCTGTGTGTGTCTGTGAACAGCATAACTCAAAAACAAAAAGTCAGTTAAAATCAAAGTTGGTATTTAAGCTTAATATACTTCAAGAATGAGACACGACTTTGAAGAAAATTCCTCCACCATAATCTACCCTTTAAATGGGATAGTATTCAACATTTTTCATTTTTTCGAAAACAGCTGAAGCGATTTTGATTAAAATGCCATATGTTTGAGATTTGTATCGAAAATGGTATGTATATTTTGAACTTTGTGGTTATAGCATACGTAGTCCTGTTTACTCTGGATGACGTTTGCATAACTGGTAAACCGCAAGAGATAGACCAAGTTTTACTATATAAAAATGTAAATCTTGTTAAAACATACAATTTATGTCCAAATAATTTTTTTTAGAATGAAACATTTCGGAGATATTACTTGTTATTTGTGTTAGTTTTACAATAATTTTTCCACAAATGAAAGATCGTTATTCATTTTTATATCTTAACGTGCAAAGAGAACGGAATTTCAAAGCTTTAAAAGACTTGACTATCGCTCATTCTCACATTCCCCTTGTACCTGCAAAAAACTGAGCAATAAGTTAATTTCTGCAAATGTTTATCTCGACTAACATGGAGAAGATAAACGAATAAGAGTTTGTAAGAATAGTTAGTACAAGAGTAGAGTACAACACGTCAGATTTTGTTTTTCGAGTATTCGCGCAATTTTATTGGAGACTACTGTTGAAGTGGATAAAGGCCTTTCCTGGAGATTTTCCATCTTCGTTCCTTGATGAATGTCTATGTTTGTGTAACCAATCTTCTTAAAGTTGTTTATCGAGTAATTTATTTCGTCTTTGTCCGCAATTTCGCAAGTTCGATGAAACAAGGTAGTGAAAACTATTTTCTTCTAGATCGGATGGTGATCAAGATAGCGATCTGTATGTGTAAATTTTCTGTAGGCACTGTGTCCTAATGTAGCGCCTTGCTTTTTATAAATTCTGTTTTCCAAAAATGGAATAAAACCTAGATTCTCAAACCGAGAAGCTTTAACTAAGTCATCGCCGTGCAAGCTTCAAATCTTATTTACTAAGCATTGGCGCTGTTGTTTTGAACCAGTCTTCCGTCATGCTTGAAAATCAAAGGCGAGTATGGACATAGCTTATTAAATTAAAGTTTACTTGCTGAAAAATTAAAATACTTGTTACGATACTCCTCGCGTGGTGGATGGTGTAAACCGCCAGTAACACTGGTTGGTGATGTCATTATGGTGTGCAATACTTTCCATACGCAAACATATTTAGCACAGCCATAATAGCATTTCTACAATTGTCACTTTATTGCTTTTGTGTGCAACATGTCAGTGTAGGAAAGACCAAATGCTAATCACGTGATTGGGAAAAAACTTTTAACCTTGTCACTTACCAAGAAGTATCACTTTACCTATTAAGTTACTTTTAATGGGTGAATTGAAAAGATTACAAAGTTGCTTGCCGCAAGAAAACATTAAGAGTGTGTCCATTTCTTACGAGTAATTTCTACAGATGTTACCTCATTTGTTTGTGCAATGGGAGGGAACTACATTTTAGTAACTACCATGTTGACGTGTGTTACAAAGAGATGCATCCAAATGTCTGTTGGCATTCGCATTACATACGGTGGACCTTTAGGCAGTTTCGATTTGGCCACCTACGGCGAAGAAAAGGGTGAATGTAGGAATGGTGGCAGGAGAGATCATAAATCTAATTTACTACGATCCAAAATAGACCCACCAGGCTTCTATAAACCTGGGCACAGTTCTAGTCCACAAAATCTTTATATGTTGGTTTTAGGTATCGAACCGGTACGTAAGAACGCTCTACAAGTTACGGCATTCCCATTGGCTAAGCCCTTTCACCTATGGCTTATAGCTAGCCATTCTATACATATACAAGGTGTTTAAAAGTGTCTGATATTGCGACAGGAAACGGGATTGGTCAAAAATAGAATAAACGTTCCCATAAGCATATGCCCGAAAAGAAGTACATGTTGAGATATGAGCCATTTTATTTGTGTTGAGTATTTATGTACACCACACAACCAAGCGAATTCTAGTGAACATTTTACTGACACAAAAGTTAGCAGAACAATTGTTGGGTAAACATCTATAAACACCTTACAGAAGTTGGATAATTCCTCCCATTCTGTCGTTTGGTAACATTGCATGTTATGTCGATATTACTACAGAAGATGTTCCATTTGGTTACCATGCATTCTTACGCATGTATTAGCTCCTATTCTCTAATAATATGAGGTCTTTTGATCGCACCTGGCTGCTCTAGAATTTGGGCATGTGCATTGGTCACACGCTCTTGTAACGTATGCGCATTGTCGATGGGTTTGGCATACATCAATGTCTTTAAATGTCCCCATAGACATAAATCCAAGGAACTGAGGTTCGGCGAACGGGGGGGGGGGGGCATGCTACTGGACCTCCTCGACCAATCCATCGTCCATTAAATGTTTGGTTTAATTATTGTCGCACGATACGTTGAAAATGGGATGGTACCCCGTTATGCATAAACCACATGCATTATCTTTCTATAAGCACAACGTCCTCCTTAAGCACGAGTAATTCTTCACGCAGAGATCAGTGGTATATAACACCTGTTAATCCGTTTGGTAAAGTTATGGTCTTAGGAGTCTATCACCTACAATTCCTGCCCACACATTGACACTAAGACGTTCTTGATGCCTCGACTCCATGAGTGCTCGAGGATTTGCATCTGTCCACATATGTGAGGTGTGGTAATTTACTATGCCATTTCCTGCCTCATCCGTAAATAAAATGCGAGCAGTAAATTGCGGATCTTCAGCACTCTGGCGTAGAGGCCATTGACAGAATTGTGATCCTTGTGGTCAGATGGTCTAAGAGTTTGCGTTAAACGTAGTAAGGATACAAAAGCTGTTCATGCAGAACAAACCACGCTAGTGTATGGTTGATACCTTCAGCAGCTACAATTCTTTACACACTTGTTTAAGGACCACATTCTACCTGGCGTAACATCCGTCCCTCCATTTCCGGCGTGCAAATGGTACCGTGATCTTTTGTCCTGGCTGCAAATGATCCTGTTTCTGCAAGTCGCTGGAATCGCCTAGCGAAAAGCTTTCCCGGTGGAATGTTACAGTGTGAATGTCTTTCAGTATACATGATACGAGCCTGTCATTGACTACCATAGGCTTAAAAAAATAAATAAATAAAAAATAAAAAAGAGAACACATCTGCCATTTCCCTAGAGGAATAGTATGACTCCATATCACTGGTTCTTCACACTGCACGAAAACCACTAATCTTGTTTGGGTCATTGTAATGCAAGCACAACCTCGTATACCTGAAAATCAGACACGTGCAAAGATCTTCAACAGAATGACAGCCTGCACCACCAAACACAACTAACATTCAACACGGCTAAAATGGCTCATATCTCAACATGTATTTGTTTCCGGATATATGTTTATAGGAACATTTATAGTAGTTTTGATCCATCCCAACTCCTGTTGCAATATCAGACACTTTTTTTAAACACCTGGTGCATCATAGTCATAATACTACTACAGAAACAACTATAACTGATGTTACACATACAATCAGAGAAGTGATTATATTCTTATCATAAAAGCACATATGGGTCAATCCACGACAAATCGCACACCCGTAAAACACGACTTTTTCGTAGGAGGTTCAAATTTTTCTTATGAATAATAGGCATCAAATACGGAAACCCGTATTTTCTTATTTCCGTATTTTAAAATTATTTGCTTAGTTATGGCTATTAGAAATTAAGCAATTTTTGCGCGCACCGTAATATAAAATCACTTGTTACTCCAAGGCCATATAGAGTTGAAAGTTGGGGTTTGGCGCACTGGAAAGGGTAAATACAACACTTTTAACAACTTTCGATCAATCATTATTACACACAAATTTTGGACTGTTTTTTGATGCTATATTTTCTAATATCAACAATAGAATTTAAATCGATGTGTTAAAAGTCTAAAATAATATACACATGTATTCCCTAACATTTGATCTATAAAATAACACATTAAAAACTATGGAGAGAGCGTAAATGCATTTGCTACAATTTTTTTCTGGAGGCCTGCAAGCGCTCACGGACGACATGAAGTAGAGATCCGTTTGTACAGATGGATTCGCCGTTCTTGGCCCCTGGAGGAAGTACGAGATGTAAAGCTTGAAAGCGAGTACCAAGACAGGTGACTGCAGACAGCATGCGAATTGGTGCGTCAGCTTTATATGCTACCCATATAACTTCTCACTAAGGCAGTACAGTCCATGTAGCAAAATGTCTCCACAACGTATCTTCTTTCTGATACTCCTGTGGCATCTGATACGCGCTTTTGAACTTTTTGATTTTTTTTAAAAAATGTGATGTAAGCAGTTCTTTGCGTTTAGCTTCTTTCTTCATGTACGCCCATACATTTGAAACAGTTTCTCTGCGCTGACTGTGTAATGTTTTGGGCCCTAATTTAGAACGTACAGGTGGCATAATTGATTTACGCTACGATCAATGTCTCACAAATTCACTATATTCACTCTTTATCGCAAAACTATGCCTTCAACTGCACTATGCACTATAAAGCACCTGTGAATTAGCAAGAACTGTCTCAGATCATGCAGACATCACTACCTTCCCCCTCCCTACCCATGTTGTGCATGGTTTCATTCACAGAATTATACAATATGAGCTGATGAAACAGACAAAAGCTTTGGGTTCGTCTACAGGACTTCCAGTCAAGGTCAGGGGCCAAGAACGATGGGTTCAGCTGTGCTTTAAAATTACACTCCTTCATTCCGTTGTCAAAAACTGAAGCTTTAGTGAAACAATTTTCTTTCAAAGAAGGAGGTAGACGAGTAGAAATTTAAAGTTTTGTGTTGTATGAAAACATTAGTTTAAAATGCATATTTTAAAAACCGTTTGAAGATGTTAGTAGTGTACATATAATAGTGTCAGCTAGCAGTGTTCTCCTTACTGTACTGTTGTGACGTTCATGGAACCTCAAGCAGTGAACAGTTGCAGCTTACCCCCGCTGGCCTCTTGAAGAGCTGTTGCTTACGCCTATGGACTATGTTCAGCGCCAATCAAGAAGGGGGTTGACAGTTCCTAACCACACGGCGGAAATGTCTTAATGAACAGGAGGGAATGAATACGTCATTGTGGTCTTCGTAGCAATGTAAAGAAGAACCAATTAGAGCTAAGACGCTTCCGTAGCAACGGTAGATGCGAAACCCGTATTGCTTATTTTAACACGTGATTAGCATGTGCTGACGAGTAATCCAGCTGGAACATAAACTGTGCGTCTTATCTTCTGTTTTCGCTGCAATATACACAATGCTTTCCTGCAGCGCTAGCTTGCAATGTTTGCATTAGTTAAAGACTGCCTGTGTGCTGAGAAGTTCGTTTGCATCATTCTATTTATGTGGTTATTTGCTTTGTATATGCGTATGTCTGAATCTGTATCTGTTCGTATGTTGTGACCATTTGTAATTTCTCTTGCACTTTTAATGAAACAATGTCCAAGATAGCGCCACCAAACGAAACCTGAGTGTACTCGGGAAGCGAAGAAAATAGTACTTTGTAAAGGTACATATTCCAGTTAAAGCATCATGCAGTCGATGGTATGCTGCAGAACCTGGTCATAAATTAGTTTAACTTTCCCCTTTGCTCGTTTATCCTGATTGTATTATAATTTGGGTTATGTTAGGCGAAACAAAGATATAACTGTCATCTGTAATAAAACTACAGAGGTTCTAATAGGAGCAGAAGCTGAAAACTGTGAAAACGTGGTTACTCATACAAGTGCAACATGGGAAAGTGAAGGAGTTTCGGAAGAAAGGATAAAACGGCTTGTCATTTCCGCGGGGAATTCCAGCAACAGCAATGATGCAGGCGATTCGGATAGTAGTGACATTTTCCCATTACGATACTTCACAGGTAAGTCTTTCGTTAACGTACATACTTAGGTTGATATATACTTGCATGTCTTATCCCTTGTACCAGATTCACTATTTTATTCTTGTCTTCGAATACTCACTCAAAATTTAAACGTCTTCGTGCATATAATCCTATCACCCTCTCCACGTGTTTGCCATACGCGGCAACATCGCTTCTCTTTCGCTGAGAATTCTCAATCCTTTTCTTGATTGACACCGATTATAATAACAGTTAATGGGAGACCAAATGGCGAAAATTGCCAAAAAGAATAACATTTTTTCTTTTTTACAGCCTAATAATTGGAATTTCCTCTTTAATTTAGTATATATTTCATCATTGTAAACCTAATGCATCTATTTTAAATATATTTTTAAAACTGTACTGAATCCACTATTTTGTGCTGTGAATTTTGCAGCACTTCACACTTAAAAATATCTCGTATACACTTAGAAATAGATAGGTGAATTTTAGCCCATCCTTTAGGGCAACTTTTGGTTTAATAATTAGTACCACCGTGTCAGCTTCTGTGTGCTCACAAATGTGGTTTCTTTTTTAAAAAGGCACGACAATTTGTTTCCTCAGTCTTTTGCTTTGAATAGTCATTTCGGTGGGTCACTTATTATGATATAAATGGCCAATATTCGTCATCATCTGTGGTCTAGGATTAACATGTTAGCCTCTGGTTTCCAAGGATTGAAACCTGTCGTAAAAACCTTAATATGGCTTCCTTCGGAAGGGAAGTGAAGTCGGTGGTGTCTGTCGTAGGTTTACGGACGTAAAAGAACCTCAAGTCTGATAAAAAGCAAAATTACGTGGTCTTTCATGTCAAATATTGACTGGAACGCTGAGAACCACGGCAATTAAAGATCGTCCATAGCCAAAAAGTCAATTTCATTTTCAGTTTGACCTGTCTTCTCAGAAATATTAAAGATAGCAATATTATATTTTAGGATGATAAAAATAAACTGTTATTGTGAATCTATTTTGTTATTAATAACATGGGTATTTTGTTAAAAGTAATTGCCAATAAATGTTAATCAAAGTATGGTATAATTGACAGAGAAAGCCCCTCTTCCTCTGTGTGAAGTGAGGTTTTAGGGGGCAAAACCAGGAAGGTCATTATCCCACCTGGTCCTTTAAAAAACGTTTTCTTCGTTTTATCTAATTACCCTCCCCGTATGGAGGACTTATACTCCCTAGGACTTACAAGCCGATGCCTAGGGTCAGACGCCTACCGGGGAGCACAGGGACCTATGGACCGGGCAGAGTGAAGACCTGGAAGCAGGTGGTCAGTCCAGCACCAAGTATGCTAGTGAGGAAGAGGGTGATATGAAATACAGGCGAAATTGATGAATGGAACGATGATGTTGGAGCACTTAGTGAAATGAGTGGTGGGGCAAACTGGAGAGCCCGGAGAAAACCCGTCCAGACGCCGCTTCGTCCACCACAAATACCACATGCGAGTCCCTGGGAGTTAAAGACGGTCTATCGCTCGCCCACAGTTTCACTCTTTAAATAAATGTATTGGATAAAAACAGTAAACTTGGCAGGCATTCTTGTATATTCCGTAAAATGTAATTACAGTGACTTAAAATATTTTCAGACAGTGGGTAATTAATTTACTAATTTTAACAATGGCGAAATACTCTTTAATCTCCCTTTAAACAAAAAAGACAGCGACAAATACGTACTAAGGCTTTTCGGATGAGCTTAACTTACCTATATTTTTAAAAGCTTCTGGACTGAAAGGTCGTGGTCTCTGAGTAAAATTATTTACAACTGACGACTTGATTGACATCTTAATCTTTTGAACACAATTAAAGAACTGACCAAAATGTAGATATGAATAGTCTTACACTTAGATCACAGCATTTCAATCTAGAAACATTTATAATGTATCAAACAAGAAATGTGACTGTTTCGCAACTTTTGGCTACATTTCGTAAATTTTTTGAAACAATGGGTTGATAATAATAGTACCCATCTGAAGAACGTTATTTATAAAATATCGAAAGTTGAGGCTACAGGCTCATAGTAAAATATACAAAACGAAATTCAGGTCGTTTATAAATATGTTATAAATTGTGGTCCAAAAGCGAAAAGTTGAACGGAACCCGGAACGTGACGGTGTGAAGGTGGGAGCTCTTGTATAACAATGTGTTCGATAACATAAGGCATCAACAAACGGAAGATAAATCAGTGGTGAAATGGACTATGAAAAGTAAGCTGTAAGACCGTGACAATTACTGCGGTGTTGAGAGCAGAAATACTTTCACTTGAGAATCTGCGGAAGTATGACTAGTTGGCGTGACCGCTACACAAACATCCGTGCAGCTGTGAACTGTCATACCCAGCTGTCATGCAAATATTCAGCATTCCCACAACGTTACACCTTTTAACTTACAGTCCACAAACAAATAGCCTTGTCACGCTCAAATTGACCAGCAAACCTCATAGTTTTGTTTTCAATATTGCAAAATATTTCGGATAAACAATTCCATTTTAGACATAATGATATTTTCAGACAACCTGGTCTTGATAACTGACTCACAATTTGATATGCAAAGACTATAATATACCAATTAAACCAAATAAGCCAAAATTACAAAATCAAAATATCGCCATACAAAAGTAACACGATGGCCTTTACAGAACCACAAACAGTAAGAGCAAGAAAGAACATTAGAACAAATAAACTGTTTTAATTACTTAGGCTGCGATATCTCATGCTTACAAAATGATGACATAAACAAATTAATAAATTCAACGTCATATAGGGTACCATTAAGCGAAAATTAAAAACCACGAGGAAAGAGACAAAAATAAAATGTTAAAGAGTGATGGCTGTTCAAGTGTTAACGTATGCATCTGAATGCTGGACAGTGACCAAACAAGTGGAACGAAAGATGAAAGTATCAGACAAGCTGTTTTGAGATATGCAGGATAGGGGTGAGTGAGTGAGTGATTAGGGTTTAAGGGCCCGCCGACAGCTAGGTCATTAGAGCCCCTGCAGGATATGTATACATTAAAAGATGGAAGTGAAAACATGTAAAGCATGAAGAGTCTTCAACTTAATAGAAAGAATTAAAGAAAATCAAAAGAACTATAAACAATGTGTGGATAGAATAGATGAAAACCGCTATACTAACAGTAAGCTGGTTTTAAGTTATATACCAGAAGGTCAAAGACACATTGGCAGACCTAAGAGAAGATGGACAGAACAGTTAAATGATAAGACCGGAACAAGTCAAAAGGCTTAAACCATGAAAGATGATGGTGATGATGGTGGTGGTGATGGTGGTGATGGTGGCGGTGATAGTGCTTTTTTTTCCCTTTCTTTTGTAAATTTTAACGTCCTCCAACATTGTGTCACATCGGACGAATGAATGAAATAAAATGGGTGAAATGATGCTCAAATGAGCCCGAGGTCCATGGAGCTTTAAGTTACCCGACATTCGTCTTCTCAGGGTAGGGAAAACCTCGGAAAAAAACCTTACCCGGATAACTTACCCTAAGCGAGATTCGAACTCGCGACCTCTTGAACGTGAGGCAGACACGCTAACCATCACGCTACCGAGGCGGGCGTGATAGTGCTGGTGGTGGTGATGGTGATGATGGTGATGGTGGTGATGGTGGTGGTGGCGATGGTGGTGGTGATGGTGATGATGGTGTTGGTGGTGGTGATGATAGTGGTGGTGGTTACGGTGGTGGTGATGGTGATGATGGTGATGGTGGTGGTGATGATGATGGTGGTGATGACGATGGTGGTGGCGGTGATGGTTGATGATAGTGGTGGTGATGATGGTGTTGGTGGTGGTGGTGATGGAGGTGGTGATTATGGTGATGGTGGCGGTGGTGATGGAGGTGGTGATGATGGTGATGGTGGCGGTGGTGGCGGCGGTGGCGGTAGTGGTGGTGGTGCTGGTGCTGGTGGTGGTGGTGGTGGTGATGGTGGTGGTGGAGGTGATGGTGGTGGTGATAGTGGTGGTGGCGGCGGTGGTGGTGGTGATGGTGATGGTGGTGATGGTGATGGTGGTGATGATGGTGTTGATGGTGATGGTGGTGGCGGTGGTGGTAGTGGTCGCGGTAGTGGTGGTGGCGGTAGTGGTGGTGGAGGTGGTGGTGGTGGTCGTGGTCGTGGTCATGGTCGTGGTCGTGGTGGTGGTCGTGGTGGTCGTGGTCGTGGTGGCGGTGTTGGTGGTGGTGGCGGTGGTGGTGGTGGTCGTGGTCGTGGTGGTGGTGGTCGTCGTCGTGGTCGTGGTCGTGGTGGTGGTGGCGATGGTGGTGGTGGTGGCGATGGTGGTGGTGGTGGTGATGGTGGTGGTGGTGATGGTGGTGGTGGTGATGGTGGTGGTGGTGATGGTGGTGCTGATGGTGGTGATGATGGTGGTGGTGCTGGTGATGGTGGTGTCGGTGGTGATGATGGTGGTGATGGTGGTGGTGGTAGTGGTGATGGTAGTCGTGATGATGGTGGTGGTGGTGCTGATAGTGGTGGTGGTGGTGGTGATGATATTGGTGGTGGTGGTGGTGATGGTGGTGGTGGAGGTGGTGGTGGCGCTGATGGTGTTGGTGGTGGTGATGGTGGTGGTGGTGATGGTGGTGGTGCTGGTGGTGGTGGTGGTGGTGGCGGCGGTTGTGGTGGTGGTAGTGGTGGCGGCGGCGGTGATGAAAATATTTAAACATCGTGTATTCAGATATGGGACCTTTTAGTGATTTCAAAACAAATTAGAACATAATGTTTGAAGTATTATAGAAAACTGGAAAGTAATTGGTCGATAACATTATAATACACATATGGTGTAAATTTGAATAAGATAGCATTAGTTTGGAATTTTAAAATGTAATCAGAGGGGTGTTCATAAGGGGTAAATAATATTGAAACTTGTGATGTACGTAGCACCGTAATGACTGCAAGTACGCATGGGAAAGATACCGGTCTCATATAAGGGACTATTTTTGACCTCAATTGGATGGTATGGATCTCAGAAACATCTGGTTCCAGCAAGATAGTGCCACATCATACTGCTCTCGAAACAATCGATATTTTGAAGGAGAAGTTCAGAGATTTCATCATTTCCCGTGGTGGTAATGTTAACTGGCCCCCGAGATCATGTGATTTAACGCCGTTGGATTATTTCTTGTGGGGTATGTTAAATCTCGAGTTTATGCTAAGTCAGAAAGGTAAATGATGTTATGAATAACATCAGGCGTGTTATTCGTGAAGTTGGACCTAATTTACGTACTTCCGTCATTGAAAATTGGATCAACCGTATACGCGCAACCCAACGAAGTCGTGACGGTCACTTAACAGATGTTCTCTTCCACGCGTAATGACATCAATTAAGTTTCAAAATAAAAAAAAGGAGTAAACTTCTATCATTTGTAGAACGTATTCTAGTTAAGTTCAAAGATAGGACACTTTTGTTGAAAGACTCTATATGTTACATGTCATTAATGTAAGTTTAAGATTCTATTGGTGTAAGATTTGAAGCTTTCACGGCGAACGTTATGGATCAAGGCTTCACGGCTTGATCCATTCTATTGGTGTTCTATCTTCGTTAATAACATGGCTCAAGCTATTGCGCTTGCTATACAAACTAATAAGTGATGTTATTTATGTCAACACTGAATGATTCAACTATATAACTTTTTTTTTTTTTTTTTTTTTTTTTAAGTTAACGTCCTCCAACATTGTGTCATATCGGACGAATGAATGAAATGAAGTGAGTGAAATGATGCTCAAATGAGCCCGAGATCCATGGAGTTTTAAGTTACCCGACATTCGTCTTTTCAGGATAAGGGAAAACCTCGGAAAAAAAACCTTACCCGGATAACTTACCCTAAGCGAGATTCGAACTCGCGACCTCTTAAACGTGAGGCAGACACGCTAACCATCACGCTACCGAGGCGGGCCTATATATAACTTTGTTGATGTGACTGTAGAACTACATTACGATTGTAGGCTTGCCTTTAATTGGACATTAATCCCACTATCCCTTGGCAGAGATCCGCCACTTTGTTTCAACTCATTTTGAGTTGAGTCTCCAGTTTTGGGAGACTGTGTGTAGAATGTATACTGTAAAAAGGTTTATAAACTGTGCAGAAATCTGGTGGAATTATCAGTATAGGAGTACGATGTGATTCATATTGTATACACAGCTTTCTTTCTAAAGACACCTCAAAAAGCTGGAATTATTAAGTACACTATATTTATTGTTACCATTGAATGGCACTTTAACATAACTCTAAGCTGTATCACCATAGTTCGATAACCTTATTTTCAGTAAGCCAGTAGCATCTGCTTAATAATAGTCGATAGATTCGTCTGTTACAAAGTGATTTAAGAGAAAGATGCCTTTGCGATCGCATGTTTGCTGCTAATTTGGGTACGCACATTGCATTCAACCTGACTTTTGCAAACGTTCAATCGCAGTCGTTCCGGCATGTGATTGCTTCATTACATTGAGAGAAGAATTTTGCCGGCCTACTCAAACACGTTCCTGTAATTACGTGTTCTTCCAGCACGTAATTCGCAAAATTCCAATTCGTAGGCTGAGAATTGCAAATGCTTCAGAAAGAACTGTTTGCTTGTATAAAATGTTTCCAACATATTTTCCGTATTTTATAAAAATATAGTGGCCTATTTGGTCGTCGAAGTGTTTTTCTTTTCACCTTCTCTACTACGTAGAGTAAGTAGGGGATATATTGTATTCGGTGAAGAGATTTCATCGGAAATATGTTTTGAGGCCCCCTGAATCCAAACAACGCATTTTTAGGAAAAGCTTTGTGTGTATATGTGTATATATATGTGTGTTTGTGTCTGTGTGTGCGTGTGGGTGTGTGTCTGTGACAGCGTTAAGTTGAATAGGAACCATAGTAGGTATTTAAGTTTAATATCTTTCAAGGATGCGACACAAAGATTCTGAAGAAAGCTCCTCCACCCTAAACTACCCTTTACATGGAAAATGTTGATTTTATCGAAAATGGCTCTAACGATTTTCATTAAAATCCATGTTTAAGATAGTTTTGTGGCAAATGAAATGTGTTTTTAATTTCCTCGCTATAGCCCATGTAGTCTTGTTTACTCTTTGATTTTTGCATAACAGGTGGTAAACTGTAAGAGATAGACCAAATCCTACTGTACAACAAATATAGATCTCGTTAAAACACACAATTTATGTCCATATCATTTCGGAGATATTCCTAGTTATTTGTGTGAGTTTTGCAATACTTGTACAATACTTGAAATGGAAGATCATTATTCACTTTTTTATTTCTTGCCTGTGCAAATAGAACGGAATTTCATAGCATTTATCTAGTGATCAGCTTTAAAAGATTTGACTATTGCTCAAGACCTACTGTATTCCCATTTTCTTTCTTGTACCTACGAGAAAATTATCAGTAGTAATAACACGAGAGGGTTTCATATGACATCATTTTGTGAGCGCGAAACGCGAGAAAAATTATTCCAAATATGAAAACCTTGGGTGGTGTTTCTTTAGAGTATTTCACGAAATAATTAGTAATTCGTTCATTTGATACTAGTTAATATTAAATGATTTAAGGGTAAATAAGCTGAAATAACATCCATACATTTTAATTAAGATTCATTTTGACATTTAGCGCTACAACTAATGCAGTGGTCTGTGAGAACAAAAAGGCAATAATTTCAGTGTTTAATCCAGGGAAATGAAGAATTAGACAAATGATAAATATAAATGAATGAGTTTGGTTAGTAGGCTGTTTATTAAATATAGGTCTGTTCTATTTAAAATTACAGTTGTCTGACTTCGCTTCTTCAATTAAAATATCAATGTCCTCACTAGAATATTCGCCAAATCTTTTCTCTGTCATTTTTGAAACATGCGAAAATTTGTTTTTGCTGCACATGGGTACTTCAGAATTGTAAGAAAATGTTTCGGATGACGGAACCGAGAGGAGGAGGTGAGTTTATAAGTATAGTTGATACAAGAGTGGAGGAAGTCATGTGAGTCCAACATATCAGAATTTTTCTTTGTTATTTATTATTCATTTATTTCCCCCTATCGCAAATATTACAAAATTTATGACGTCTAAAACCTGTAAAAACTTAAGCTTGCCGGTGTTTAAAATAAAGCTCCCAGTACCAAGTGTCTCAGTCTAGTAAGTGATGGAGTTTATGACTAACCAAAGTTGCTTTCTAACCCAAGACTCTAGAATACCCAACGCATATGCTGCTACTTACGTATAATGTTATTAGGAAACGACATCCTCGTATCCAAGAAACTTATCCTCCCTGTTATCTTCAGGTTTTTCACTGAAATTATCATTTTTGAGACCGATATCAGTTTGAAAGCCGTTAAAAACCTATTACATTTACTGCGTGTTGTCCTCTTTGTTGTATAATGCTAGTTGGCCGTCATAACAAGTTCAAATGGGTTCACATCAAAAATAAAACGCGTAATACAACGTAGACAAAGTATAAGCTTACTGATTAAGATGACCCCATGGTAATGTGTAAGGTCTCGGGTTCGATTCCCGCCGTAGCTCACTCTGACCTTGAGTTTTTCATGGTTTTCCCTGGTCAATAGGCAAATGCTGGAAAGCGTGTAGAAAACGCTAATCTTGCACCTCTTTCCTGTGGACGTTATTACATTGTTCGTAGCAGAGTGGTATTTCAAGTACTTCTGTTTTATACGTGGATACAATTTGTATCCCATTCTCTAAAATACTAAGACTTCTATACAGTAATTGTGTAACATATATTAAAACCCCAAGAGCAATAGTTAAGTTACAGATAATGAAATCCTTTCAAAAGTTGGCACTTAAATCAGATGGTCTATGAGCAGGAACCAGATACACTACAGAGTAGCAATGTGAGCCTTGCTAGTGACAGCTGGTGGAACAGCTTGGAGCCATGATCTCCTTTAGTACAAGAGACCATGTCAGTCATCTAGGAGAGGCCAAATCTACGCTCTGTACAAGTTTAATTTTTTTTCCCTTCAACATACAATCAACATGAATAATTTCAGTTGACGTTTATCATATTCAACATCATCAGAGATAATCAGCTGGAATGATACGTATATTAAAAACAGTGGTGCACAAATTAAATGCCGCTTTATGAAAACGCCCTTCTCGACAATATCAATTGTTCATATAAAATTACTCTTCTGTTTAGCTTATTTAGGTAAATAAACTATGACTGGCAATAATATCAATTAACTAATGTGGGTGTGGGAAGTATGCAAACAAACAAAAAAGGGCTATGAGAGACCAAACAAACATCTGTTTATGGTACGTCAAGCTAAGATGCCGCCAATGCGGAGCGAAAAATAGAATTGCCTAAACCCTTCATGCTGTATGACGTTTCAAATGGGGAAATCTTAAAAATGTAACAAAAACTCTGATGTGTTGAAACCTTTATCCACTCTTGTACTAACCATTCCTACAAACTCTTATTCCTTTGCAGAAATTATCTTATGCTTATTTCCTTGTAGGTGCAAGGGGAATATTAGAATACAGTGGACTTTAAGCGATAGTCAAATCTTTTAAAGCCTTGAGATTCCGTTCTCTTTGCACACTTAACATGAACAACGATGTTCCACTTCACGAGTTTTCCGAAACTGACACACAAAACAAGGTATATCTCCAAAATGGTTCACTCTAGAAAAAACTTTATTGAGACATAAAGTGTGTATTTTAGCAAGATCTACATTTCTTGTAGAGTAAGATTTTGTCAATCTCTTACGGTTTACGAGTTATTCAAAACACATCCAGAACAAACAGGACTACATAGACTATAGCCAGACAATTCAAAATGTACATTTCATTTGTCATCAAAATATCCAAAATATATGACATTTTATCAAAATCGTTAGGACCATTTTCAAGAAAATCAAAATTTTCGAATGATCTTCCATATAAAGGGCAGTTTAGGGTGGCTATTTTCTTCAAAATCTTCGTGTCGCATCCTTGAAAGACATTAAACTTAAATACAAACTTTGATTTTTAATCGACTTTTCGTTCTTTAGTTATGCATTCCAGTCTGACAGACTGACAAACACACAGACACCCAGACCGCCCTAATGACCAAGTTGTCGACGGGCCCTTAAACCCAACACCCAACCCAGACCGACACACGCGCGGACCGTTTTCCAAAAATGCTTTTTTGGGATTCAGGGGGCCTAAAAACATATTTCCGGTGAAATTTCGGCATTGAATTTTTGGGTGGAATACAATACCTCCTCTACTTACCAGTAGAGAAACTAAAAATGAACAACGATAATCCATTTCACGATAGTTTCAAGTTTTCCGAAACTCACACACAGAACAAGGAATATCTCCGAAATAGTTCATTCTACAAAAAAATGTATTCAGACATAAATTGTGAATTTTAGCAAGATGTACATTTTTTGTACAGTATGATTTGGTCTATCTCTAACGGTTTACCAGTTATGCAAAGGTCGTCCAAAGTAAATACGACTACAGGGGCTATAGCCAGAAAATTCAAGATATACATTTCATTTGTCATAAAAATATCTCAAACATATGACATTTTAATCAAAATCGTTAGAGCCATTTTCAGGAAAATCAAAATTTTCGAAAAATTTTCATGTGAAGGGTAGTTTAGGGTGGGGCTATTTTCTTAAAAATCTTCGTGTCGCATTCTTGAAAGACATTAAACTTAAATACCAACTTTGGTTTCTAACCGAGTTTTCGTTTTTGAGTTATGCTGTTCACAGACTCACAGACATACAGACTGACACATACACAAGAACCTTTTTCTAAAAATGCTTGATTTTATTTTTATTCAGGGGCCTCAAAACATATTTCCGGTGTAATCGCGACATCGAATTTTTGGGTGGAATACAATACTTCTTCTACTTGCCAGTAGAGGAGGTAATATAGGTATTTTGAAAAGCTTTAACGCTGCTTAATTGTGCAGTAAAGTATTTATTAGAATAAAGATGACTTTTACACTACTCACCAAAATCTCAAGATACACACTTTATTACTATATAAACAGAGAGAGAGAGAGAGAGAGAGAGAGAGAATTGAATTTTGATCAACATTGTTAGAACCAATTTTGTGGAAATAAATAACGAAAGTTTATCCACGGAAAGTATAGTAGGGTGTGGATATTCTCTTGAAGGTACATAGTTGTAGGTACATACGGCGAAAACTTGATTTCAAATTTTGGGTCGAATTTAAAGGACACTGGGAGTGAAATTTCGAATTTCAATAGTTTTGTATGGATGTTTCTAAAAATGTTACTGTAACTGCATTGCTATTAAATTAGTATGAATACCAAGTTTCATTCAAATAGGACGAGTACTTTTGGAGCTATATATTATTTCATAATTATTTTTTGTAAATGTATCTGAATGTTCAAAAATGTTGCACGAGCCTCAAAATTTGAGAAAATGGATTAGTATTTTTTTGAATAGGACTCTTGGGTCACAAATAAAAATTCTATGTTTTGATTCTTTCAATAAATTTGAAGAATGAATTATTATAGTATTTCAATATACTCGTATTCAAAATTTTAATCACTAAAATTAATAATTTCTCCAAGAAACGTTTTTGAAAAATTACTGGTGTTAGCATATATATTTTGTGAAATAGAGTATTATAGTGGATAGCTCTATTCGTTTTTGAAAATTATAGTTGTACTTAAGCAAAAATGAAAATTTGGAACAGGTGAAACTTAATTTTCAGAAGAACGCTGTTTTATTAATATTATCCTAGAAAACAGTGAATTTAATTGTATTTTTAGGGACCAAAAACCTCCTGATTTATAGCCCTCTATGCTTTTACTTTATTTTGTGTCCTTCTGTACTTTTGTGTCCTTTTAGCTACCAGCTGACCCTGACCTGCTGTTTGTAGCAGTAGGTCTCCTGCTTTCGTAGTCGAGTTGTATCCCATTTCTGACTGATCATTGAAGCACTTGCTGAAGATCCCTCACAGATAGCAGCTCCTGAGAAGCTGGATAGCCGCTTCTTAGAAATAAATATTTCTTCGGGATAATTTTTCCAAATGAGTGAACACCTTGATTTATACTTTATGTCCCCCAGTATCACAGCACTAGTTCGGTGCCAGCTAGTCTCTGATATAATAGGAACAATGCTTCTAACCATACTATCATCCAACTAAGCAGACAACTTGTAATGGCTTTGTACAATCTCATTGTTTGTGTTATAGAAACACCAAAAGTAAATGTCCTGGAGTCCATGCAATGCATTGACATATACATGCACTACTTTTGCATTTAGCTGTGGCCAACAAGAATGTTCATACATTTGAGCTAATTTTGCATGTATAAGACAACTATTTATTTATAAGAATAACGACTAAATGAATCCAACACAAATAGAGCAAAATAATAAGCACAATAAATTTTGTTTTTACTTCTCTTTCAACACATGCATATCATATAGTTAGCTGCCAAAATATTCCATTGGTGGTAACTCAAAGTAGCAACAAACCATTAGAAGTGTAAGCTTTGCTTTGAGATTCACAGAAAATGTGAAAAAGTTAGGTAAATTACTAGGGACAAGCAGGGAGGTGTGGCTGACATCTTAAGAGACAATTAAATAACGCATGCGCGGGGCTCTTGAAATGGTTGTAGCGACCGAAAAGAGGGGGTAACTATAAATGTTCTCTCCTTGTTTATGCCCAAACATTCAAAGAGCCATTTTCAGCAAAACAAAATAATTTTTTGACAATTTCCTATGTAGAAAAAGTTAATAGATACCTGACGGTAAGTAAAGTAACGCTTATTTCTGTATTTACAACAGATTAGGGCAACAAAAACACGAATCAGCACCACACTGTGCTGCGTCCTTTAAATATCTGCATGTACTTCTTGGCACTCTTGTTCTTGTTCACTTTTTAAGGCTGTGACCCTGCCACCAAGTAATGTCCGCTAGAATAATTACTGCATATCAATAGGTATCACACGAGGCTCTAGATTACATCTGAAAATTAACTGCAATTAGCATGCATTCAAATCTCCGTGGTTCCAGTGCAAATGGAGGATGTATCAATGTGAACTTTCTTCTCGGCCGACGCCGCTCTTACCAACTTCTCATCATCTTTGTTCGCTTACGTAATGGGAAAAAGTTACTTCTTCCGCAATACAGCCGCAGGGAAGGACGGTGACGGTGACTCGGCGTACCTGCCTATAGAGTGTTCCAAAATGATACCAGGACATGTTCCATGAGAGGTACTACACAACACTTAAACACCAAGGATTAAGTTGTTGGATGTGAAGCCCTCACGTCTCCTCTAACCATGACAAATTCAAATGTATCGGTTAGTATCACAATGCTCATGAAACTAGTTTTTCTGTTTACGTTACGTTACTTATGATATACTCGTACCTACCGGGTGGAAGGTATTGCTTGGGCCATACGTTAACCAGGGATTCTACATGAACAGTGTAACAAGTATGTCCAACACAATTGTTGTCAATAAAGAACCGTTTCCGCCGTAAACAAAACAATTTGTGTCAAATGTTTCAAATATTTGGAATCATTTAGCTTCTTGACGAAAGGATATAAATAATTTATTATTTCACTTACTGTCACGCAAACACTGTGCAAGCAATTTTGTAATGCGTTTTTATCTTAATTCTAATGAATTTAGTCACTATTTAATGTTAACGTGACGTTGCCAATTTCCTCTTAGAAATTAAACTTTGCATGACATCTTAACATTAATTGAGGCCAAATTCACTTGTCCCAGTTATATAATTTGTGCAAAATTTAATCACTATGAAGAGAACTTGGCAGGTTATTCACAAAACATCCAAGATATTCTTTTAAGACTGATTAGCATTCTAAATATATGATGGTTTAATCAAAATGATTTTCCAATTTTGAGAAATGAAGTTTTAAGCGTTGGAGGAGGTGCAAATGACTTGAAGGCTTTCACCTGGTATGCTTGAACAGCAAGTAACTCAACGGTATCTATTCGTTTTGGTTTTTCGCTTTGGTTTTTAAGTTATGCTCCACATACTATATGACTTTAAAACCTGTATACACTTCTGTTGAAATTTCAACAAAGAGTGAGTGGAATACTTCGTCTCTGTATCTTATCTTATACATTTAAATGAGCAATTCTTCTATATATTTATTCCGGGCAACTTGGAAACGGCTCTAACGATTTCGATCAAATTTTGTATTCAGATAGGGTTTTGCTTTTCAAGTTCAACTATGTAGGTGTAATTCCCGAAAAAACGCGATTTTGCATAAAAAATAGCATTTTTTATTCCCGCTTCTATTGCGCAATCCTTGTATATATATATTCCAGGTATTTCAGAAACGACTCTAAAGATTTGATTACATTTTTGTATGCCTGCATATTACCTTCACAGTGTTTTCTCTACTCACTTTTAGGTAACACATTCACATCTCTTTCTCTACTCACTCTTCTATAAACAATTTTCTATAAAAAAAACGTGATTTTGCACCAAGAAACATTTTTATTCGCACTTTTAAAATAAGTCATACCATGTTCTATATGTTTGACACATAAATGCTATTACATTCACACTGTTTTTTTCCTCTCACTTTTAGGTAACACATTCACATCTCCTTCTCTGCTCACTCTTCTACAAATAAGCCATGCAATTTTCTGTATGTTTGAAATAGAGATACTACGTATTACATTCACAGTGGTTTCTCTACTTACTTTTAGCTATCACATTCACATCTCTTTCTCTTTTATATTCATACTGTTTTCTCTACTCACTTTTAGGTAAGACATTCACATCTCTCTCTACTCACTCTTCTACAAATGAGTCATACAATCTCGTGCATGTTGAAATAGAAATGCTATGTATTACATGCACACTGTTTTCTCTACTGGCTTTTGGGAAACACATTCATAATTGTTTCTCTACTCACTCTTCTAGAAATAAATCATACAATTTTGTGCATATTTGCTATACTCACTTTTAGGTAACACATTCACATCTTTCTCCGCTCTCTCTTCTACAAACAATTCACATCATCTATACAACTTGGTTGTTTATAAATATCCAACTGTTAAGCTCGAAAACCGCTTAACCGATCACCGCGAAATTCGGCACGTATATGTATTTTTATGGGAAAATTTTTATGGCAACAATTTTACTACACAATATATTACTTTCAAATGGCTTTCTACTCGTATTTCTTTTACGTAGCACATTCATTTATCCTCTGTTTGCCCTTCAACATACAATTAATATAATATTCTATGATTGAAATATAAATGCAACGTATTACATTCACACGACTTCCTCTACTAATTCTTCCTTTACGAGGCACCATAAGTCTTATTTCGCTATTCGCCCTTCAACATATAATTCATACAATTTGATGTTTGAAAAAGAAATACAATGTATTACATTCATACTGTTTTCTCTACCCACTTTTTTTTTACGTAACAATTCACATGTTATTCCCTATCTTTTATCAACTCCATACATACCAACGCCTATACATATCGTATGTTGAAGAGTGGGTAAATTCCAAAACAGGTTGACCGATCGTCATGAAAAGTGACATATCTAATTGTTTTCATGGCGAAGGTTTTTATGCAATCCATTTTATCACCCAACGTATTACGTTCACATTATTTATTTATGCCAACAAACTTACTGTTGGTGTTTTTAAACATACAAGCCGTGTGTGGGCAAAGTTTGAGAGGCAGAACTGGAACTTAAAAATTCAATTCCACAACTGGGATACTACATATTACATTCACAGTGGTTTCTCTACTTACTTTTAGCTATCACATTCACATCTCTTTCTCTTTTATATTCATACTGTTTTCTCTACTCACTTTAGTTTAGTTCACATGTTTTTCTCTGCTCCCTTTTCTTTAAACTAACATACTACTCCCTCTTCTACAAACAATCCATACATTTTTCCATACACTTGAAATATAAGTGCAACGTATAACATTCACACGCTTTTCTACTTATTTTTGTTTTACGAAACACAATCACATTTCTTTCACTACTCCCGCTTCGGCGAACAATTACGAACAATTCATAGAATTTTCTATATGATTGAAACAGAAATGCATAGTACATTAACATGGCTTTATCAATCAGCTTTTCTTCCTGTAGTATTTGTTATTGTTCAACAGTGGTTTTGCTTAGTGTTGCTCCGGTGTTTAAATAAAAAATAAAGAAATAGTTAAAAAAGTAAAGTAATCACAATTGATGTCAGGAGTGCGCCGAAAAGCACGATGTGGAACAGTTGATGAAACAAATGTTAGCCAAGATGGACATAATGGGAAATGAAATTAATTCCGGAATGCGACAGAGGAAACAAGTATGAAAACCGAATTGGAAAAATGTAAACTACGGAATAGAAAATATAGGAACAAAGATGGACAAAATGGAAACAAAAATGGAAAGCAAATTGAAAATGTAAACTCCAAAACAGAAAAGATGAAGACGGGAATGTCTAATATGAAGGTAGATCTATCGGAGAATACTAACAAGCGACTGGCCAGGGTAAAGGAAGCCATGGAAGAACTCGACGGAAAGACGAAGGACCTTGGCGAATGGGTTAACGCCCTGGAGTCAATTGCAGCAGCAAGGAACTGAACTCCATAATGGAACAAATGCTCAACAAAAACGTCAAACTGGGTGGATATCTATGGGGAGGCCTGCGTTCAGCAGTAGATGTTTTACAGCTGAAATGATGGTGTTTATGAAATATTCGTATCTCGGAAATGACTCTTCACAATTGCGACTAAAATTGTTATTTAGTTAACGTTTTGACTTTGAGCTTATCTAAATAAGTGTCTTCTCCCACAAAAAACAGGATTTCACAAAAACAGAGGCGAAAAACGCCTAGCGAAGCTTGGTCGCCAAGGTACTGTTATACTAAGTGACTGAGGAAGTAAGCAGCAGTAAGGCTTTGAAAACAGCTCTAAAATAGGCAGGGTGTTAATTGAAAACTGCCTGAAGTACCCGGCCTTGCCTGTGGTTTAACTAACGGGTGATCCAAAAGATTCCGAACCGGCTGCACTGTTTTGTCTGTACGTGTCCTCGGCGCTCGTCGCCGATTACCGCTGTCATAGAACAGCGCAGATGAAACTATACAACATTTTTAAAACCACTTTTAAAGACTTTAGTCACCAATGTTATTAAAGGAGGTGCTAAAATTGGCCAACGTCGTTGTTCATACATTTTGACACCTCTTTGGGAAATTATCGATCACTAGCCGAAGTTCACGTTGAGAAATGCTGGCAATTCCTGGCGGATATTTTGTTTGTATTCTTTCAGGGTGTGTGGGTTTTTCTTGTACACTTTATGCTTTAAGTTACCCCAGACAGAGAAATCGCAGGGGGTTAAGTCGGGCACCGAGGGGGGCTACAAATCTCTATTAATAATTCTGTCCTGAAACATACTTTCAATTGTTCTCATCGAAAGATAGGCTGTATGAACTGGTTTTATTTTTTATTTATATTTATTTATTTATTCATTCATTCATTCATTCATTCATTCATTCATTCATTCATTCATTCATTCATTCATTCATTCATTCGTTCGTTCGTTCGTTCGTTCGTTCATTCATTCATTCATTCATTCATTCATTCATTCATTCATTCATTCATTCATTCATTCATTCATTCATTTATTTATTTATTTATTTATTTATTTATTTATTTATTTATTTATTTATTTATTTATTTATTTATTTATTTATTTATTTATTTTAATTAACGTTCTCCAACGTAATGTCATGTCGGACGGTGAATGAATGAAACGAGTAAAATGATGCTCAAGTGAGCCTAAGGTCCATGTCTTCTCCAATTAGTTATTATTTTACTCACTCACTCACTCACTCACTCACTCACACACTCACTCACTCACTCACTCACTCACTCACTCACTCACTCACTCACACACTCACTCACTCACTAAATAATTAATTGGAGAAGACACTACTTAACGCACGCAATCAGGAACACTACAGGAAGAAAAGCGAGTATAGAAGGTCGTGTGAATATATGTTCCATTTATATTACAATCATATAGAAACTATATGCATTGTTTGTAGAAGAGTCAGTAGAGAAGGAAGTGTGGTTGAGTTTCATAAAAGGAAAGTAAGTACAGAAAACAGTGTGAATGTACACATTGCATTTCTATTTCGAACATATAGCCAATTGTGTAAATTGTTCGTAGAAGAAGGAGTAGAGGACATGTGAATGTGTTATGTAAAGAAACGGAGGTAGAGAGCACCATGTGAATGTAATACGTTGCATTTATGTTTCAAACATATAGAAAATTGTGTTAATTGTATGCTGAAATGCGAGTAGAGAAAGAAGTGTGATTGTTTCGTAAAAAAAAATAAGCAAAGAACATTGTATGAATTATATATTGAAGAGTGAATAGAGAATAACGCGTGAACTGTTACATAAAAGAAAAGTGAGCAGAGAAAACTGTGTGAATATAAGAAATTGCATTTATATTTCCAATATATAGAAAATTGTATTAATTGTAAGCTGAAAGGCGAGTAGAGAAACAAGTGTGATTGTTTCGTAAAAGAAAAGCGATTAGTGAAAACCATCTGAGTGTAATACACATTTCGTTTCAGTCATAGAAAATTGTGTAGGTTGTATGTTGAAGGACAAGTAGAGGATATGTGAATGTGTTACGTTAAAGAAATCCGAGTAGAGAAAAGGGTATGTAATAGGTTGCTAGTAAAATGAAGAGTGCACAACCTTCTCCGTGAAAAATCACACATGTGGCGAAATTCGAGATGATGGGTCTTGACTGCGTAGAGTTCACGGCTGTATGTGAAATAAAGGTTAGGTAATCTGTATAAACGTGCTCTTCATTTATTTCCTGAGGAATTAAGGGACATAAGCAGTTTTTTTCTGAACTCATGTACTCCTGATCTTTATTTTACGCTCGGTATAGTATGGAATGAAATCTTTTGAGTGTATTCAGAAGAGTGTCTAGGAGATCGTTAGTATATTGGAGAGCCAGTGCGCCTACATCAATAGTGCCTACAGTATTTTCAAAGAAGCTTCTCGGTTGGACAAAATTCAGAATGAAGCTGTGAGACTCTTTTTTCATGACGGATTCGACTGGTTTCAATAATTCTGCATACGAAGTTATTGTTTCTGCTCTCCTTGTCTTTTAACAGTATATGTACCTTATCTGAGACTGAGACTGTTCTTCAACATCACAATACTCAGAAAAACCTTCGGTGAGTTCGAGCGGATCAGCCATTGATGGTGTTTTATCAGCAGTTATTTCTATGGAAGTTTCGCTAGAGGGGAAAACCGGAACAGGGCGTTTTAGATTAACATTCAGTTTGGGTTTCTGGTACCGAAGCATTTTTCTCCATGTTTGTATTCTCTTCTTCACAGGGAGATGGTGGTGTACCTGTAAGTTCCTTTCTAAGTTTCTTAGGTAGTTGTGGAAACTGCTGAATCACTGTTAGTTTGTTCGCGTCGCAGATCAAAGAGCAGGAGGTTGAGTCGGAAGTGACCTGAATCCAACAGTTTGTGCCCTCTTAGTTTATGTTAAAACTAGGAGGTAATTTGGCAGTCATCTGGGGAGACATGCATGTGTCTTCTGAAGCGAAACCCAGGTTCGTTGATTTCGGCCCTTATATAGGTAATACTGAGCACTGGTTTGACTCCACGTTCATTTAATGCTTTAGTATTATTAGCTATGATTAGGTATTGTATTGTATTGTATTATTAGGTATGATGATGGGCACGCGTTTGAGAGTACAACCCTCTTATTTTGTGTTATTAGTGGTCTTAGTAAGAGCATTGTTAACTTATATTACAGTGTGTTTTGATGTTAAATCTTCGGCCAATTTGACACTTCAGAGATAGACACATTCTGGAATTGCAAATTCGCGATGTATACCGAATGTTGCTTGCATCGATTAGTTTACTTATTGTTATTGTGTAATCTTTAACTGTAAGTCCATCGTGAGCTTCAATGATCAGTGCTTGTTCTTTTTTCTTTTCTTTTTGGAGATAACATAACTGATGCATAGCTAGGCTGGATACTAGGTGTCATGATTTTCTTTTGGTTAGGTTCAAACGTTGTTAGGTTAAGACTGCTCTGTTGGGAGCCTGGAGTAATTGAAGCTCCGTTGATTGCGCAGCATTTGTTTTTCGCTTTAGCAATTGTTTTCAAACTGCTACGATATGATAGGCCACAGATGTTATAGGTGGCCGTGTTTTGTGGTTCGATTGTATTCTAAATAATAGTGAGTAAAGGCAAGATACAAATTGTTGCTAATACTCACACTTATAACCGCGATATTGATGATTGATTCTATCAAGATAAATCATCCTGAGGAATCCTTGATCTTGGAAGTAACCTTGATACTAAGCAGCCTAACACAACTTCTGGACACAAAGATGCCACATTCGACTGTCTTCCTGTTACATTTTACTGCATTATCAACTGTTATTATCAACATTAAAGGTCTTACATATTTAGTGCATATTTGGAAAATTATTTTTTAAAATGTATATTTTAGTAGGTTTTTAATATTAATTACCATAACTTTGTATCGCTTTCAGCTAACATTGAAACTTACAGATAAATACCCTTCATTTTGCTCCTTTTATGCAGTTAGAAAGGATCGCACTATAAAAGCAAACAAATATGAAATGTACCGTTAAATGCTCTTAAACATCTTATGATTACTTAACAATAAGTCACTTACCGGCACTGCACGGTTGCATTCTGTAAATAGAGGTTCAAATGAAAAGTTTCTAGAGTTTTTACTCATGCATAAAGCCTACGTGTTCAAAGTTTTGTACAAATTTAGCAAAAGGTACAGACTGGTATAAAGTTGAAAGATTTTCAATGTGCACGAAGTTCCATAGCTCAGTTGGTTACCTAATTGGTCGGATAGATCTATAAAAGGTTGGAAACAAAGTGTAATGGCATCAGTTTTACTCGGCGATTGAGAATAAGAATGTGGTACTTTTGGGGAGTTCTTAGGTATACTCTGACTTTCCTAGCTCTAATAAAATAATGTGTGCATTTTCGCAAGATGATTATACATATTTTGACGAGATAGAAACAGTGTATATTTGTGCATACAGGATTCAAAATATGGCAGCGATAGTTTTGGAGTTAATTGAATACTATAATAGTTGCATAAATGTGCCAAGTAGGTAGTTTAGATAGGCCAAAATTGTACATTTTAAGGCTTGAAAATGCTTCTTGTTCTTTTGAATTAGCCAATCAGCCTGTTTGTTCTGGAGTATAAACTGCCCCATCTTTTATTGGGTCTTCTAGGACTTCTGCCCCCCCCCCTTCTGGAATATTATCTCTATGTATCCTTACAATTTTATAAGGCTATTAAAACGTATGGCAACCCAATTCGTGGGCTATCTACACTGCGCGAGAGCACCGAAAGTGGCCGGGAAAACTGTGTCACCACAGGTGCACTAAAGTTCTTACTTTATAGTACGAGGATGCTGGAAATGTCAATCTTCTGCTCTCAAACAAGCAACATATCTCGTGAAACTGCTCTCGCTTCAGAAACAGGAATCCTTGTGATTTCTTCATGATCTTATCACTAAGTTCGTGTAGTACACGTGGATTAGAACGATGTACATAGGTAAAATTTCGTTATTCTTACTTTTATGAAACTTGACCAAAGATTTTGATTATTAAAAATAATTTTGTTAACGACAATGTCAGTTGCCGAGACATATCAGCGCCGCCGGTGTGCCGGAATTTCCTCCTGCAGGAGCTCTGTTACACGCCAGTAAATCTAGTAACATGGGGCTTCCCTTTTAAGCACACTTAAAAACCACTTTTCTTTTTTCTGCTTTTTTTATTTGCTTGTTTGTTAAGGTACCAAATGTTTAAGATATTTCTAAATCAAATACAATGTCTTTATTTTCTGGGAATAGCCAATATTTAAAGGAATTTTGCATAACCAGGAAACTATAAGAAATATATAAAACAGCTTGATGCACAAAACATACAGTTTGTGTCAAATAGTTTCGTAACGTTACCTGTTTCCGAAATATTCCATGCGGCAAGTTTACACTTTTCCCAAGTATAAGTGCGTCTTCTAAATATATATTCGAAAGTCTGAGATTATTTCTGTTACTTCCTTTCTATTGCAAAAGCTTGTTACTCGTACCACAATTAACAGTTTAATTCAGCTGTTTCCGCATTGTAGGCCTGTAATTAGTTAACTCTTGCTCAACTTGAAGTCATTCCTGAGCAAAAATATATCTCTATCGTGAGTAACATAACGTGGGTGCAAAAATAATATTTTATATTCATGTTTCTATTAATTATTTAAGGATACATGTCATAGATAACAAGAATCGGGTGAGTCTATCATTTCGGAACTTCTTAGCTTTTTACTGGGCATTAATTATTTAGTGGATACATGACATAGATAACAAGAATCGGGTGAGTCTATCATTTCGGAACTTCTTAGCTTTTTACTGGGCATTAATTATTTAGTGGATACATGACATAGATAACAAGAATCGGGCGAGTCTATCATTTCGCAACTTTTTAGTTTTTTACTGGGCTGTCCAAAGTTTTGCAGACCAATGCCATCTAAAAACGTAAAAATATACCATACCTATATAGTTATTGAGATTATATCTGATATTTGAATTCTATTATGTTTTTCATTTTGTAGTACATGAATTATTAATTTTTAAACCGTGTTTCTGTTGTATTGTACTTCTTGCAGGTTTTGTTGCTAAAAAAAAGTAAGTTATTATTCTTAGAACAAGCTGAAAGGGGTGAAATACTCTAGGCATTTAGCTATTCAAAATTATACAATTAAGTAGCCATTATTGCCGATGACAAAATGCTTTTTAATGGATTTGCACGGAAAAGTCTTTAAACTTATGGTATGTGCATTACTTATGGAATCTCCTGTACATTATAACATCGTTTCGCCGGCTGTTTCCAGCCCAAGATGTGCCTGTCGTCTGGAATCTGGACAGACAACCTTATAGCCTTGACCTCAACAGAGAGCGGGCGAGGTCAAGCAAAATCAAATAACAAGAAATAATATTTTCTCGCTATCCACAGACTGATTAATGAAAAACATGCTACGATGACGTGGATTTAACTTACAAGCGTAGTAACTGTGTGTTTTTTCCTCTCCCCCCTCCCCCCCCCTCCCCCCCCCCCCCTTCCTCTCAGCGTGCACTTCTTTTTGTGTGAATCGGAATCGGCTATTCATGGTATAGTTCTAGCAAAGCCACTCTCCTGGTCAAGGAAAAAAAGCAGAGAATTATGTAAACTAGGTTATATCAGCTGATACTAAAAACAGGAAGTTCACCAAGGAAATTATTTCTCTTGCCTGTTGTGTCATGCACAGGCAGTTCCCTATGTTTGGAGGGGGGGGGGGGGAGGGGGGGCTCTTCTCATATATTGGGGAGAGGGACAGACAAATTCAAAACTACGATGTTGCTTACCGAGCGAGATGGCTCCGCGAGGCTTGCATTCCGGATGTTTGAGCTTCGATTCCCGTCAATCACGAAGATCCTAGGGTTATTTCTCATCTACTATTATTTCCTTTCCTTTCCTTTCCCTTTTATTCCGTTTCCTTCTCATCTTCCAGGTGTACATAATGTATGATAGAGCTGGACAAATAGCGCGGATGTTTCCTCAAAGGAAAAAGTATAGTATGTCCTAGAATTAAGAGCGTTATCGCACATTTGTGCTGGTAGTAGCAGTGAATCAGGCGGCTAACCGTGAACCCGACACGCATCTGTTTACTTCTGTTGTGCAGGGCTGTCCAACTTGGTGTTTGGGCGCACTCTGGGGGTGGTAATATATAGGAGACTGATTCATGTTTTGAGTAAAAGATACCGAGCTTTACTAGCCGTGTCAAATTGGTACTTACATACTGATGCAAGTATAGGAAACAGAAAGATGCAGGACTCGCTTGAAATAAAACATAAATATCGGCACAAAGCAAATACACTGCCAGGGAACTGCGTAATAGTTAGAAACAGAGAAACATTAAGTTATATTTTTGCATCTAATTCTCATATGACTTAAGTAATTCACTATATTTAGTTATACAAATCAAAACACTTTCGTACACGTTTTTCATGTACATATTTTGTCCCACTTGTTTTTCTTTCTTTCCTTATTACTTTCTCTTTTCATCACGGTTTAGAATACATGTGAGTATGTCTAAGCAAGGATCAACTAAACGTATAACACAAGAGTCTTATTGCATATCTATAATTACATTTCAGCACCTTTTCCACGTTCGTTATGCTGCTTTTGCCCCGCAATGTATTTACTATATTCTGCATTTTAACGTTTGATTGTATGTAGTGAGTGTTAGAACATTTATCTACACATGTGTAGGTGATAAGGTAAACAAAGAAAAACATGGATGATAATACACATTTTAGATGACACCATGGTTTACACAATACTTGCAAAACTGCCTGTTTGGACCTCCTTGAAGACACACAGCCTTGATTGGCCGAAGCGGAGGACAAAACTGCCACAGTTATATCCAATAATATGCTATGAATGTCTAGCTGTAGTCAATCAGAGGCAGTACAATTTATTATCCACGTGGAGTGCACTCAATCTGCTAAGATACCTGCCAAGCCTCTTGGGGTTGTTGCCGCTTATCGCTTGTAACGTCTTAAGTGTGATGTCGCTCTAATTCTAGGATATACTATAGCTGTGGTGGACGCTAGAGGGTTGCTTTGTCGACAGTTTGTTCATCACTAGGCCTACGAAGTTTATGCATTTGCATGTTTTTTCATAGGGGTTAAAAATGTATGCTTTTACATTATGGTGCTCTCTAAAAAGCGGTTACTATACTGCTATTGCTCTATCAATTAATTAAATATTGGAGAGTAACAGGATTAATGACTTCATTGTCAGAAATCCAGCATTAGCTAACAACAACATTATGTGCACGAATTATGGAATTTTAAGTTATTTGGACGTAATTTTATGGTACATATAACTGCATATTTTCTTGATTTTGATAAATGCATATTATTTCAATACTATAGCCTCTATATAGCATATTTTAATGCTTTTTATGGGTTTTTCCACCTGGATAATATTTTTCATATTGGTAGCGTTGCATATGATGATGTAACTCGCCAGGTGGCGAGAAGCAATGCTGAGTCATGTTGTTATGTAGTGAATCCCCTGTTTCCATCCTTTCATTATATGTTCGTGCGTAGAGAATAATCAGTGCGATATCTGAGAGGTTTATATTAACAAAAATAAAGTGCAGGTCAACGTTTTGAGCAGCACGATTATAGCAACGCTTGCCTCTGCGTGGTCTTCAAACGTAACAGTGTTGTGATCTGGTTCCCTCCAAATTAAATTAGGTGTATAAAATGTTAAAAAGCTCTTCAAATGCCGAAAATAAAACCAACTTAGAGTGCTAGATTAATTAATTCACAGAACGAGTTTTCGGGTGATTTAATATCTACAGATAATAGGGCACTGTTTTGTGGAGCGTGTGACAAAAATATAGGGAGTGAGAAAAGATTTCAAATAGTTCAGCACATAAACACAGCAAAACATAAGGAGAATTTAATCAGAAAACTCGCAAACAAATAACCTGTTCTAAAACAATTAGTAGAGCGTTTAGCAAGTAGTTTGTTTCTAGTGTTTAACGCCCGCTTTTACTACTACGGCACCGCAGGCGGTGACACGGATGATACATGGAATGAAGATGGAGCACCGGTGGAATGAGATGGCGGGGGAAACCGGAGTACCCGGAGAAAACCCGCCCTGGCGCCGCTTCGTCCACCACGAATACCACGAATGCGGGTCCCTGGGATCGAACCTGGGCCGCCTAGGTGGTTTAGGAAGTAGGGTTACTGAATTTTCCTATGACTTGCGCCAATCATTTTTAGCTGCTGATATTCCCTTGTTCAAAATTAATACCTTCTTGTCAAGTGTACTCAACAACATGTGCCTGAAGAAAGTACACGCGTAAGACTTATGTAGTGCATTGTTACAATAACGTATTTTCAAATATACAAAATTTAGCCAATCAATTTGTGTGGTTGTCTGTTGATGAAACCTCTGATTCTGAACGCCGTTCTATTGCTTATATAATCGTGGGTGCCTTAAATAATGAACAAAAGATAAGAGTTTATCTCCCTAATATGTGCAAATTGTCGGCCACTGACAATGTAACTGTGACACAGTTTGTGATGGACTCTTTGAAATTACAATGCCCATGTGGAATCGAATACAACTGGTTGCTTTTATTTGCTACCTTATATGGTAAAATCAGGAAAAACTCTGAAAGGTATTTTTTCAAACTTAATTCATATAACTTGTTTGGCACACGCTTTTCGTCGCATTACTGAGATAATGCGCGATTCTTTCCCATTGGTAGATCGATTTGTGTCCAGTACAAAGACAATTTTTGTTAAATCTCCTAAAGGACTTAAGTTGTTTAGATCAACAGCACCTAATATCCGATTTCCTCCTTAACTCGATGGGGAACATGGGTCGATGCAGTTTTATATTATGCTGAGCACATAGAAATAATCGAAGAGGTTGTTAATTCATTGGACTCGAACGATGCTTCATCAATACAAACTGTGCAAAATATTCTGTCAGGCACTGGGTTAAAGAAGTATCTTGGTTTCATATCTGCCCATTTTTCTTTCTTACCAACAGCCATAACGGCATTGGAAGCCGTGGGATTTCCTTTGCATGAATCACTTACTGTGCTTGAAAACACAATATGTGATCTAAGTTCGGTTCCTGGTAGCATAGGACAAAAAGTGAAATAGAAAGTGAATTATGTAATTTCAAAAAATTCTGGTTATAAACAGATGTGCGATATTCGAGACATCCTCGATAGAAAACCATCTGTCACACCAAGAGACCTCTCTCTCTCTCTCTCTCTCTCTCTCTCTCTCTCTCTCTCTCTCTCTCTCTCTCCCTCTCTCTCTCTGTGTGTGTGTGTGTGTGTGAAGCAGTTAACATCATTTAAATATGCCCCTTAACATCTTGTGACGTGTAAAGAAGTTTTTCACGTCACAAAAGTGTTTTGCCAGACAATAGACGACGTATTACTGTTGAAAATTTGTGTAGTGTTGGTTGTGAACTGCAATTTAGCAGTTAATACTAGTAGCGGAACCACTTCTGCTTCAACCTCTAACGAATTAGGTAACTTTATTACTTACACTAACTCGTCTACTGCAAAGGGACATGAACTGTTCTTATGAAATAGTGCATATTTCTTGGCATATTTTGAAGTTTTTAAGAGCATATTTGCATGCATATTTCAGTGTTTTTAGGGCATGAACTTCCAAGCCCTATTCATCACCCTGCCTAGGTAGCTTCAGTAGTGGGACCGGTCTTCGAGTGTGGAGTAGTTAGGGACTTCCGCGCGTCTCTGTGCCCGTCTGTCTGCTGCCGGTAGATTTCTGTGGATTCTTAACTTCATTCATTCCCCCGCGGTATGGTAGCTGCAATGAATCTGTGTACAATCTAAGTGTGCGAGATTTTCCGTAGCATAACCTTAATAAGTGTGCGAGGTTTTCCGTAGTATAACCTTAAGGGACCGTGGGACTAAATTTGAATTTTCTACGGTTTTATAAGCATGAAATAACTTTTTTGAACACTTAAGAGTGTTTATGTTATAGAGTACCACACAAAGTTCCAGCAC
>CM060963.1:157418300-157533300 GCA_030765045.1 Tenodera sinensis
TGAAAACAGTTTTTAGAACTCGTGGTATTATGCCTCACTTTCTTTATCCTCGCCTTCACATCTGAGATCGGAATACCATTTCATGTGTACAGGAGGAATATAGCTACTTCTGTGCCAGTTTCATCACATCTCTGTACTTCTTGTCATTCAAAGGCAATGGAGCTAGGTACAATTTGGCAGGATCTAATATTGGCGTGCGTTTCGTCTTGAACAGACAGAATTTTGTATGAACAATAGTGTTTTGACCAACAGAAACAGACAGCCCTCTCCCTTCATAAACAAATCTATGGCACCTACTTATTCTGAATGACTCAGTACCATTCATTACTATTTTCTTAAAATAGTATATGTAATATGTATAAAATATAAATGTATTCATAAATCATAAATAACAAATGTATATGTTACATTTCTCTATTTCATCTTAATATTGCTGTTTCTATTTGGTTTCAATTAGGGATTTTAAGCGTCTACATATTAATACAAGTTTTCCTTGCCAGCATACATATATGACACGTGAGTATGCGTGGGTGTGCATGTGTGTGTGTGTGTGTGTGTGATTCTAAATATGTATCACTGGATCGTTTCCAGAAAAAGCAAAGGCATCAACTCCCCCCCCCCCCCCCCCCGCCACCCCTATTGGTCTGTTATCAAGCTACCACGCTCTGATAGGTAAGGTGAAGAACACAGGCTCGCCTGTATTTTCAAAACGCTCTTTTCAAACGCAATGTACTAAGGATTTAGACATATCACATTCACGGAATCGGTCCTTGTAAGTCATACTTCCGTCTACTTCCAAAACACTGACATCAACGACCCTTGCAACGTAGTTCGTACGTCATTCCAATCTCCAGACGTTTACTTTTTCTGTAAAAAATTCGACCTTAACAGAAACGTCTGGACCTTCGGAAAATGATGATGTCATTGCTGTAGAGTCAACACATACGTACTTCTACAAACAATTCATAAGATCTACTTTCCTCCATGTAAGCCTGTAAGGTTTCAATTTTACTGAGAGTTCTTATTTATCTATCTTTTATCTATGGCACCAGCGTAGCGAGTGGTTTTTGACGTTCATTTCGACAGTTTGTAGACAAAGACGTTTCCATGCAATTGAGTTAAACTTGCATAACTTGCTCAGAATGACACACTAATAAGTAATTAATAACAGGGCTCGGACTTCTAGGTAAGTACATATTTTATTTGCGTCCTAATATGAACTTGAAGTTGAGTTTAATTTTCTGGATATTCACATTGGAGCAATTATTTAAATTTTTATTGCACATAAAAATGCATATTTTCCGATATTTATGTAAATAAATATATTCGAATATTCACATAAATTACATAAAAATAGCACAAAGGAAACTTCTTAAAATAATTTTCACATATATCAGTCACGTAGACTATGTGATTAAACTAGAGCCACGTTTCCTGACATTAACAAATTCGTTTCTAATGGTAGAAAAGTGTCCATTAAGTCATCTAAAAGGATTGAAATTTTCCAGAACAAAAATCCAAACACTCTGCTGCCTCTTACGTATATGGCGATTCACTGGAACAATGGTTGGCAGCAATTCAGTACTACACAGAAAACCTATATGTTTTTGCTGTTATCATAAATGAACTAAATTGTAAAGATGCCAGTACAATTAAAATTCTTCAAGTACGGCACTGTGTTAAATGACTTTACGCACATTTCAGCAAATCTGCGATTACTCTATAAAGAAACTAGAATAAGCAGGAATGCCTTGACAGAGACAGTTCAAGTATTTCAGATGTGTAAATGAACTGAACATTCTGCATCACAAAACTTAAAAATCTGATGTGTTGCGTTCACATGACTTTCTCTACTCTTGTACTAAGCATTCTTATAAACTTTTATTCCTTTATCTTCTTCGTATTAGTTGAGATAAACATGTACAGAAATTATCTTGTTTGTTATTTCCTCCTAGGTGCAACAGGAATGTAAGAATATAGTAGGCCTTGAGCGATAGTCAATTCTTTTAAAGCTTTGAGATTCCGTTCTCTTTGCACGCTTAACACAAAAAATGAACAACGGTGTTCCATTCCACGAAAGTTTTAAGTTTTCCGAAACTGGCACACCTAGCGAGGAATATCTCCGAAATGGTTCAACCTACAAGAAAATTTATTGAGACATAAATTGTGTATTTTAGTAAGATCTACATTTTTTGTATAGTATGATTTGGTCTATCTCTAACGGTTTACCAGTTATGCAAAAGTCGTCCAGAGTAAATACGACTACAGGGGCTATAGCCAGAAAATTCAATATATATATTTCACAAACAAAAATTGTGACATCTGCTTGACATTGCAGGTGACCATAAAGATCCAGAATACAGAGATATATGACAAAGTCAATTTTAAGAACAAGAAAAAAAATGATTAAAATTAATATTCAAAATATCTAAAACATTAAAAGATTATAACAAGAAGATAACAGTTAACACATTGAATACAAGTGATTATTTAAAATATATAGTCTTCTAGGACATGTAAACATATATTTACAATTTCGGACCATTGCACACCCAGTGCATACATTTCATTTGTCAACAAAATATCTCAAACATATGACATTTTAATCAAAATCGTTAGAGCCATTTTCAAGAAAATCAAAATTTTCGAAAAATGTTCCATGTAAAGGCTAGTTTAGGACGGCGCTATTTTCTTCAAAACCTTCGTTTCGCATCCCTGAAAGACATTAAACTTAAATAACAACTTTGGTTTTTGACCAACTTTTCGTTTTTGAGTTATACTGTCTACAGAGTGACACAAAGACACACACACACACACACACACACACACACACACACACACACACACACACACACGGACCTTTTTCTAAAAATGCTTTTTTTTAGATTCAGGGGTCCTCAAAACATATATTTCCGGTGAAATCTCGACATCGAATTTTTGGGTGGAATACAATACTTCCCCTACTTACCAGCAGAGAAAGTAAAAATCTGATGTGTTGCACTCACATGACTTTCTCTACTCTTATACTAACCATTCTTACAAACTGTTATTCCTATATCTTCTTTCTTGATAGTTGAGATACACATTTGTACAAATTATCTTATTTCTTATTTCATTGCAGGTGCAAGGGGAATGTTAGAATACAGTAGGCTTTGTGCGGTAGTCAAGTGTTTGAGATTCTGTTGTCTTTGCACACTTAACATATAAAAGAATGAACAACGATGACCTATTTCACGAAAGTTCTAAGTTTTCCGAAACTCACACACATAACAAGGAATATCTCCGAAATGGTTCACCCTACAAGAAAATTTATTCAGACATAAATTGTGTATTTTAGGAAGATCTACATTTTTTGTAGAGTATAATTTGGTCTATCTCTAATGGTTTACCAGTTATGCAAAAGTCGTCCAGAGTAAATACGACTACAGGGGCTATAGCCAGAAAATTCAAGAGATACATTTCATTTGTCAACAAAATATCTCAAACATATGACATTTTAATCAAAATCGTTAGAGCCATTTTCAAGAAAATCAAAATTTTCGAAAAAGTTTCATGTAAAGGGTAGTTTAGGGTGGGGCTATTTTCTTCAAAATCTTCGTGTCGCATCCTTGAAAGATCCTTGAAAGAAACTTAAATACCAACTTTGGTTTTTAACCGACTTTTCGTTTTTGAGTTATGCTGTCCACAGACTGACAGACTGACAGACTGACAGACTGACACACAAACACACACACGGACCTTTTTCTAAAAATGCTTTTTTTGGATTAAGGGGGCCTCAAAAATGTATTTCCGGTGAAATCTCGACATCAAATTTTTGGGTGGAATACAATACTTCCCCTACTTACCAGTAGAGAAAGTAAAAATGCAAGGAAGTGTTCGAAAATAATAGTGTATTTAATTTAATGTGTAAAATTTCAAATGTATTGGGTGAGCAACATAAAGAAATTATTGATGTGAGTGTGAGCGACATTCCATGTCAGTATTATGCTAGACTTACTTCTTGTGATGTGGAGCCACCATTTTCGAAATTCAAAAAACTTCTTCGTGACAATTCTCAATCTTTCGGGATGGAAAATTTGAGGAATCGTATGGTCGTACACAGTAGCTCTGTAGTACTTGGTGATGCCTTCCAGGAATAATATCTAACGAGTACCTGGTATATTCATATTAGCTCCAACATTCAGATCTTCAAAAAATATTTTGTTTCCGCACATATTTTTGAAAATTTTAGCTCATAAAGCCTAAATACTTCCCAAGTTTTTAGCACCTAAAAATCCGAGCGCTGCTAGTAACGCAGCAAAATCAATAATGGATTACCAGAAGGAGGGACTGCAGGAGCACTGGGATTTATATTTTAAGTACCCTTTCAAAATACATAGATTACTTTCATGCTGAAACTCAGACATTTGTCCTCAGAAATTCAATCCAGTATTATGTAACACTTAACTATACCATAACTCTATATAACCAAGCATAACCTTACTGCAACGTTTGTTTTCCTAGCCTAAAGCAGCGCACCCTTCAATTCACAATTATCTTCACTATCATTGTTATTCTGATCACAAGTAAATGACATTTGCTTGTCAACTGCGCGTAGAAATAGTTGGCGCACTTGCCACACTTGCAAGGGATAAACAAACAGCTTTTGAGTTACCGTTGTTAACACAATGAGCGAGGCGACGAGACTCTTTGTACCATTTAGATTTCTGGTTCTATCATGCATTACAGCTCATCGTCACATCATATGTTGTTCATGTACTCGCCATTGAGCAGCTCACTTCGAACTTGCCTTCTTTTCTTGCTACGTATAGTAAATAGAGAAATATTGTATTCCACCCAAAAATTAGATATCGAGATTTCACCAGGAACATGTTTTGATGCTCTCTGAATAAAAAAGCAGTTTTAGACAAGGTCCGCGAGTGTGTGTGTGTGTGTGTGTGTGTGTGTGTGTGTGTGTGTGTGTGTGTGTGTGTGTGTGTGTGTGTGTGTGTGTGTGTGTGAACAGCATAACTCAAAAACGAAAAGTCGGTTAACAACCAAAGTTGGTATTTAAATTTAATATCTTTCAAGGTTGCAACATGAAGATTTTGAAGAAAATTCCTGCACCCTAAACTACTGCTTACATGGACTACATTTCGAAAACGCTTATTTTCTAAAAAAAAAGGCTCTATTTTGATTAAAATGCCGTATGTTTAGGATATTTTATGTTGTAAATGACTGGTATATTTTGAATTTTCTGGCTATAGCCTATTTAACCCTGTTTGCTCTTGATGACTTGCGTAACTCGTAAACCGTAAAGAGATAGACCAAATCTTACTCTACAAAAGATGTAGATCTTGTTAAAACACAAGTTATGTTCAAATGCATTTTTTGTAGAGTGAACCATTTCGGAGATATTCCTTATTCCTTATTATTTGGGTGAGTTTTACAATACTTAAAGTTTTCTCAAATGGAAGGTCGTTATTCCCTTTTTTATGTCTTGGTCGTGCAAAGAGAACGGGATTTCAAAGCCTTCACATAGCGAACAGCTTTAAAAGATTTGACTATCGCTCAAAGCCTGCTGTATTCCCATATTCCCCTTGCACCTATAAGAAAATTAGCAGTAAGATAATTTCTTCAAATGTTCATCTCGCCTGACATGAAGAGGACAATAGGAATAAGAGTTTGTAACAATAGTACATGGGTAGAGAAAGTCGTGTGAGTGCAACACATATTTTTTATATTTAAATCCAGAAATCTGGGATTGAATACTTGACTTTTCTGTGAGCATTTAATGCGTCTTATAATTTGAAGTCCAGCGTGTGATAGATCCGTTTTATACACTTAAACAGCTACAAAATTGCTTTGAGCCCGGGTCTTTGGATGAAAACCCCTTCCCACATTACGTAATACAAAGCTTGACTAATTGGTTTACGAGCAGACAGTGGAAGGCGGTCAAGGTCAACTGGTGCCTGCTACGGAAACACCACTTTCTTCCGCAATGGAATTTCCGAACACTCCTGGTCGGCACACTTTCATTTGCATCACATTCTTGCCTTCTTTCTCCAAACAAACAACTACGTCCTAATCTCCAAAAATACTGGTACATTACTTAACATTTCACTTTTCAAATAATCAAGCTCTTTAAACTTGTCAGAATATATTATAGTTTTCAAATTCTGACCGGTCATTATGACCGTAAGCGTTATGGTGTGGCTCATAAAGCGCTTATTTATTAGTGACAGAGCTTTTACTCTGGTACAAAGAAGCTTACTGCCTTTACCGAACATTCGAAAACACCTTTTTGCACAATGTAACTCCATTATGGTACTTACTAATTGTATTACTGCCCACTTCTGTGATTTGGAGGAAACGTGTCTACCTCGCATTCAGGAAGTTCCGTGTTCGAATCTCAGTTACGATAAACAAGGTTTCTTCCGGGCTTTTCCCTTATCCTGAAAATCACCATCATCATCAACAATAACAACACAACAACGATAGGGTTTAAGCCATCTACTTGCTCCGATCTCCATCTTCTCGGTCTACCTATATTTCTTTTTCCTTTAGGTTTATACGCCATAATTAATTTGGGAATGTGGTAATTGTCTATAGTTTCTGCATGGTACCTCCAATTATTCCGATATTGAATTTTTTCTGATAAATTGAAGATCTTGAACTCCTTATGTACCGTATTTCTTCACTTCTTCTGCCTCTTAAAGTATAACAAGCTATATGTCTTAAAATTGCATCTCTATCGCCTCAAATGTTGTTTCTTCTTGCTTTGTCATTATCCATTCGGATCTATATAGAAGTGTTGAGGCCGATATTACTTTATAAAATTTTAATTTTGTTTCTCGTCTTGTACTTTTCAGGTTTATGTTTATTTTACCACGCATTTTATTAGATCCATTAGTTTTATTTCTTATATCTTTATTTTTAAAACAATATGTTGTTCTAATATTTTATCTTCTCATACTATTTTCGCTTATATTGTTTCCGGTTCTATAAAAGTCAAGGCTTTAGTTTTATTCATTTTAATTTTTAGTTTTTAGGTTTAACTGATTTTGTTTAATTGATATAGATTCTTCTAAAGATTTATCTCTGAGCCACTTATATGAGCTAATTCGTCTCCAAATAGTAGTACATCTAAAATTATATTATTTATTTTGTAACGTGTATCTAAATTATTCTGCCATTCTCTGACTACGTCATCAATATATAAATTAAATAATATGGGTGACAATGGGCACGCTTGTCCAGTACCTTTATTTATTCTGCTGTGTTCTTCTTTCTTTTCTGGCCAATATCTATCATTACTTTATTATTTCTGTATAAACTTCTGACTATTGTTATCAAGTTCTGCGGTATTCCTCTTTTTTCCATAATTTCCATAGTCTGTTCCTACATAGGTTGTCAAATGCTTTTTCGAAATCTATAAATATCATATAAATATAAATATCTATAAATATTAAATGTTATTTGTCTTTAGATTATCTGATGTACGACATATACACCATCTATACAAGATCTGCCCTTTCTGAATCAATTTTGAGCTTCTAGCACTATATTCTCTATTATTATGTTTAGTCTATTGTTTGTTATTACTGCATATAATTTAGCTAGTCCTGAAAATTAATGTCGGGTAACTAAGCTCTTAAGACCTTGGGCTCATTTGAGCATCATTTCACCCATTTCATTCATCGTCTGAGATGACCTCACCGATTAGAGGACGTTAAACCTAATATATATTATTGCTATATCGCGGAAGTAGATATTCCCACGTACAATGTGGCAGCTATGGGAACAAAACAAATATTGCTGTTAAAATATGTGAACAACGGCATTAGTGCGGTAAACAAAACCATCAATATTTTTCTTTTTCAAGAAATGCACCAACTTATTGAAAGTTCCATAATCAATTCGATCATAGTTTTCAGCATTGAAAATCTCGACCACACAAACTTTTTGACTCGACGTATCGTTACAAGCACTGTCATCTAACCCACATGAATCACCTAGAGTTGCTGAAATCCAAACTTCAATTGAACACCTACATACAGCGGGGAGAGGGTGTAAGGTTTCAATGGATCCCATCCCATTGTACAATTCAAGGCAATGAGAGCGCCGACTTTTTAGCAATAAAAGGAACCAAAATAATTCCATCAACATTACCTACACTTCCATTCAATTCAGCTGAACTACACTAACAAATCATTCAGAGGACACTTTCGAAGAGTTGAGACAACAAAGTTCCAACAAAAGATGATCCAGCCTCCTGAAAGAGGAACACCGAATACCAGATTATCCAAGAAGAGATAGGTTGCTGTTGCAGGGATCACCACTAGAAATAATTGTCTCGCAACTCATCTCTATTGGCTCAACACCATGCTGTCTCCTAGGTGTGACCTGTGTGGGGAATGTGAACAAGTGCAGTGCTTTAAACAATCTTAGATACAAAATGAATACTTCTGCACATGTGTAATGGGAAGCAAGAAGACGAATGGCTCTGTACCAAGTGTCTTCAGTAATGAATAAATAAATGAATGAATAAATAAATCTATTTTTAGAACGAACTACACCAGTACATTCTTCTCATAAATAACTGCATATTTTCTCTTAACCATTTGCAGAATGAAGTATATGCCAACTCATACCTCTGGTTTGATTTCTTCAGTATGTCGTCACATCGAGTTTTCCAAGCCTCTTTGACTTCCATACTATTGGACATGTCAATTACTTTTTCTGTAATTAAGTACTAAATCAAATTGCTAGCATAAGTGCAAAACTGTAAAATAATACGGCAACATGCAACACGGACAACCCACTTATTTACAAATATTCTATCTCCATGACAGAATACATAGGCGAATAACCTAAAGTGTAGCATATATCTGCAATAGGTAATACATAAATATTTCAGCAAATATCTCAATAATCCAATAGATATAAATACCATGCAAAAATAGTATGCAATACACATCTATTGTCTTCGCAAAAGTTAAAGGCATGTGGAGGCGGGCCGTACTGCAGACTCCAGCGAATCCGATGCTTACCCCTGCTACCAGCGCTGCCGAATGTGGTACACGCATCTCACGCGCCTTAGGTACAGAAACTCTGCCGGTACATGCACTACGCTTGGCAACAGCGCTTCGCTTGAACATTGGCCAGCGTTCACATGCCTTTAACTTTTGCGAGCAGCATAATGCGTCTGGAAATTGAAAAGGAAAAAAAACTCTTTCATCGATCTGTGCTAGGCGCTTACCAAATCTAGTAGTGTAGTATGACTATGACTCAATTACAACTTTCGGAAGGGGACTTGGCACCTCGACCGAAAGGCGATCAAAGTGTCTGTGTTCTTGATGGTCACTCCCCGGAAGGATGAATGAGGTGAATGGATCCTAAGGGCGTTGCCACGACAGAGCAGGTGGCAAGGACCCTGCATTTTCCCAGTTAGAAGCACCCCGGCTAAGGCTCGCTCGGCCCGGATCCTATTCCACTCCTTTGGGTTCGTACTACCAAGGGGGGCGCGGGATTCTGAAACCTGTCCCCCCCAGGACTTGTACCATCCCATGGGGGACCCGGAAACCAGTGGTTCACCTTCCAATCCGGAGGACGAGATTTCCAGAGGAAATTCTTTCCACCTGTCATGCTGGTGCAGCAACGCTCACCGACGCTTCCAACCCTGAAAGAAACCTAACGGAATGAAGGCTGAAATGAAATTATTAATATAACAAAATGGAGGCACAGGAAATTCGGAGGATATGGAAATCCTTCTCAACATTCACCTAGTGACCCGGGAAAACTTCCGGAAAAAATACCATGGGTCAGGATGTTCGGCCACGGAAATTGAACCTATGACCTCCCGAATAGGAGTCACAGACTGAGACATCCCGCTCTGTAGCATAGTATACTTTTTCTGACAATGTTATGCAAAGACAGTCCAGAAGGTTGCAACTCAATCGGCCCTGTTTCAACTGCAATGATACTGGATTATGGAAAATATTGGTTACCTTCACTCTGGGGAATTTTGAATTGTTTCTAAGTTCATGTTTTGGCAAAACTATTTTAATTGGAATTGATAATGAAACCATTTGTGTTCTGTTTTCAGCGGAGTATGTTATTCCATGCAGCAGGAGAGATCCAGAAATAAATAACTGCTTGAAGAAAGCGTTCAACCACCTCCGTCCATATCTCGCCAGAGGTAAATATCTTCTGGGCTTTCTCTACACATTAATATTTTAAACCAAAGCATATTAAAAATGCTACAACGCACTTCATAATAAATTTGACAAGTATGTCTACAAATATATGTTTCGCTTCATTAACACACTGCAATACACATGTTCATTAGTGTAAGGCAAGTCTGTTAATAAAAGAAGTCAGTACATGTCGGCCGTGAGGTAGTAAGAAACAATAATAAATGCCTAGCATTTCAAAATATACTGCATTTAAAATATAGGACATTTTAAGTACATTGTGAATACCTTGAGAATGGATAATGACATTAAAAGAGCTTAGTAATAAGTGTAATTTTTAACCAGTGATATATTTTTATGTAGCAACTCTGTGTTGCTACCACCCACCCCCACCCATATAAATAACCGTAACGGACATTAACGTTCAAAACTTCCACTACTTCTCTGCTTCCACATTCAAACTCTGACCAGTGCAGACGGAGGATCGTGTTATAGGTCGCGCGTTACTTCTTGACGAATGAAAATTTTATATGAAAGGTTGAATGCGAGTCTCTACTCAGCTTTTGCGGGAACGAGAGAGGGGAGGTACAGTCTGCAGTGAGATGACGCGCATGCTTCTGAGCTGAAGTAGTACGACACTACAAATCAATTTATCACACTTGCAGTAATATCAGCCACACGTATTATACACTATACCTCTATAACTGTTTCCACTTAACTTTCTTGCATTTATTCTATTCCCGACATCTCTCCCTCGTCTGAATTGCTATTTTCGTTGCATGCATACATACATCCGTACCGCACAAAACTTCTGCAGTCGACTGTATACACACACGTGACAGAGGAAAACAGAGGTGTCTGTTATCGTAGCATAAACATTTGCTGACCTGTTTATTAAGGGTAGGCTCACTCATTGGGTTTCTGCTCAAGGTCATTCGTCAAGAACGAACGCGCAACCTATACCCTGATGATGCCAAGGCGAAACGTTGGTATCTACCATGCCTTCTAGACCACGGCCTATAAGCCCAGAAGAACTAAACATTTCGATAGTCAAGACACCGGCCGTGAAAGCATAAATACATATATTTATTTTTAAGATTTGCAGTTTATATAACTTTGTATAATATTACTAGAGGATACAGGTAATTTGAAGCAATATGGTATATGGTGATGGTTTATTCAAAGATTTTGGAGTAATTTTAGAGGAAAGTGACACGTATTTTCACGCTTAAAAGAAAATATGATAAAGCATGATTTTGGAAGTATCGAACTTCTGGCTTTCAAGCTTCTCTCTCTCTCCTCTCTCTCTCTCTCTCTCTCTCTCTCTCTCTCTCTCTCTCTCTCTCTCTCTCTCTCTCTCTCTTACACACAAGCTTATTCCAAAAAGGTTTTGTTCAGAAACGTAAATGGCAAGTCGTTGGTTCCAATCTGATATGCAGTCCTGGTTTACCTCTTCTTCAACACAGCTTAAGCCATTTAGTCTGTTTCGGCTCCAAAGTCTTGTTCCTTCAACCTTTCCCTCGGTTCTCTTATGTTCCTTTGTCCTTGTGGTTGATAGTTACTTGCTGTTTTGGGAAATTTATTTTCTTCCATTCTGTATAAGTGCTATTTCCAATCGGTTCTATTTTCTATTATTGCTTTAATTCTTATACTTTCAACCGTTGTCTTATTTGATCTTTTGTGTTTTGTCTACTCTTATATATCCAGCTGTGGCACTAAGGAATTTCATGTCTGCTGTTTACATATTTCTTTTATGTTGTGCCATCATTATCCATGTTTCTGAGCTCTATGTTAAAACTGGGACAGCCATTGTTTTATATAGTTTTATTATGGAATCATTTCTTGCCTTATTCTTTAAGGATATTTTTATTGTAACTGTTATGTAGCTGAATTAATTTTTTTCCAACATCTAATTTTGTTCTGTTTGTTGTTCTGCATCCGAGGAAATATAATTTTGAAATTTGGTCAATAATGTTATTTTCTAAAACTATTTTAGACCGAACTGGATGTATATCTTTAAACGACATTGGTTTTGCTTTATTTATAGATATTTCTAATTTATATTACTTAGGATCTGTTATATTTAGAAAATGATTAAGAACGGAAAAACTGACTAGTAATGATTTTGCTTGGAAACATTTCAGGAATACCGGAACTGTCTGTGCCCCCAATGGAGCCATTTCTAATACCACGTCTGGCGATGGAGAACGGCAACGGGGCTGTAAGGGTACGCGCCGTGTTCTCCAACATGACCATCGCTGGATCCAATAACTACAGCGTTGCTTGGATCAAGTCAGTAACTGGTTTTCTTGAAGGATTGTAGTAGCTAGTTCAATATCAGCCACTATCAATCATTCGGTGTACTTTTGTATTCCCATAAGGTGGTGAAGTTGTTCACAGACAGTCTTTATAATTGCTGTGTATGATAAATGGAAGATATAATGTATAGTTTGTGAATAAGAGCAAAACATCCCGAGTTTCCTCGAGCTTCTAGCACAATCAACTGCTAAAACTCCTATGTTTCGATAACATTCACTGTCTTTGTCTTTAGTGTTTGCTTCCATTGAGAAAGGGTAAAGTATATCAAGGAGCGAATAATCTAAGATTAACATCCAATCGTACAGAAGGCAAAGCAAGAATTGGAGGCATTGAATAGTGAAGTAGAGGACAAGTTTCTGGCAGGACGTGAACGAACGAGTTCTAGCAAATAAACTTAGTCAAAACCTAATCTACCACCACGGAGGATTCAGGGTCAGGATGGTTGAATGTTAGAGCAACGGAGTTTTACTGTTGTTTTCTCGGTGACTTTTCAGCTGTTGAAAATTGACAGAGCCAAGAGACATAAACATAGGAAGAAATAAACAGATTAAAACTATTTTATTTGCGGATGACCAGGTAGTGTTAGCTAGTAAAGAGGACCACCTCCAATAAAATGCAACTAGATTGACAACTATATTAAAAGATTATAACACGGAAAAATATCCTGCAACAAAACAAAAGTAATGGCAATGGAGGGTAAATTAATTAGGAGAGCAAAAATAGCGATAGAGGGGCGACTCTATGACTCAATGACAACTTGTGGAGGGGAACTTAGCACCTCGAGCGAAATGTGATATTTTGTGCCTGTGTCCCTGCCTGGACACTCCTCGGGTGAATGGATGAGGCGTATGGATCCTAAGGCGGCAGGAACGTTGCCATGACAGAGCAGAGGGCAGGGTTCCTACATTTTCCCAGTTAGAAACACCCCGACGGAGGCTGACTTAGCTCCTCTCTCCCCTCAGTCTTGTACCATCCCATGGGGCCTGGAAACCAGTAACTCGCCTTCCAATCCGGGGGACGAGATTTCCAAAGCGCATTTGTTTCCCCTACTTTGCTGCTGCCACGACACTCGACGACACTTCCAACCCTGAAAGAAACCTAATGGGATGAAGGGTGAAAGGAAATTATTAATTTAACTAAACGAAGAGACAGGAAATTCGGGGGATGTAGAAATCCTTCCCAGCGTTCGCCCGGTGACCCCGGGAAACCTCCGAAAAAACCCATGGGTCAGGAAGGTCGGCTACGGAGATGGAACCGACGAACTCCCGAATGCGTGGCTAACAGGTCCACAGCCTGAGCCATCCTGCTCGGTTAGAGAGGCAAAATGTTGAACAGGTGAAAATTTTCAAATACTTCGGATACAATACAAGGAATTATAAAATGAGTTTAGATCTCGAGGAAAACATACAGAAGTATAACAGTACAAATGGAATTATAAGGAAACATTTTGGAAGAAATATAACAAAGGATGTACAAATTAGATTTCACAGTGTTCTTTCAAGTCCTGTACTGTTATACGGCAGTGAAACATGGACCAAGAGAGTTCAGGATCGGAGAAGGACACAAGAGGAAGAAATGAGATTCCTCAGATCAGTTGAAAAGGTAACAATAAGAGAAAAAAAGAAAAGCAGCGAAATAAGGAAGAGACCAAAATATAAATAATACTACAGGTGAAATGAAGGATTATCAAAAGAACTGGCAGGATCAGGTAGAAAGAACGCCCATTGACAGACTACCAAAGCAAGCATATTTTTATCAACCTGTTGGGAAGCGTGTCCTGAGTCGACCAAGAAGAAGATGGAAAAGGACGCAATTGGCCTGGACTATGGCTCATCCATGAAAGGAATAATAATAAGAAGTATATAGCTTTGCATTTGACTCTAAACTTCGGTAAGGAAATACCAGAATGATATGAGATTGTTCTCTTCTACTCAAGTTGCGCGCGCGCGCGTGTGTGTGTGTGTGCGTGTGTGTGTGTGTGTGTGTGTGTGTGTGTGTATGTTAGAACTTTATTTTAAAATTTCGATGTACTGTGTGAACGAGAGATGCCTCGCCGATTTAGTGAATATTGTTAACAGTGTTGGAAGTTATGTGAGATGATTTTTGCTTACTTAGTGTTGCGATTGTAGCAGGCGAAGTTTGGCTGCTCTTGGTGCAGGGGGTGGGGAGGGGTAGAGGTTAAACGTGAAGTTTGGTATGGAATTCCGAAATAGAGTCAACCGGGTACTGAAGTGTGTCGATAGGTAGCGGTAACATGTGTCATCTAGATGCATGTTTGGCGACCAGCTGGTTATGATGACAGTATTCGCTGCATTAATGTCTGACATACTTGAGTATATAAGGAAGAACAGCTGACACATGGAATAGCTTATTTCCAAGCATATGGCACCAAACTGACGATACCTCATAATAGCTCTAGTGTTGGTGATGAGCTATTATTCTCCGCAGTGGTATTGCTATGTTTGATAGTATAGTAGAAACATCGCTGAGGCTTGAGTGGATGCCTAATAAAGTCCCCGCTTGCATAGGAGTAAACTTAGGCCAGAAGAAGAAGCCAGAGTAAGTCCTAGTCGAACGGGGTGCAACCGGTTTGGGCGACATTACCGTAGTACCTAGCCGCTTTGCGGCTTAACCTGCGAGGTGAGGAACGTCTGGTAATAACAAGTTTACAACTTTTCTTTATTAATAATTTGGGCCCGGTGCCGGTACAAGGGGCCCGGCTTACAGGCTATAAATTTACATTTATTTACATTTTTTTTTACAAGGTTATAGTTTTTGGTATCACCAAAAACCCATACGGTGGCCATCTTTAGGCCACCGAGAATAGTTTTCATTAGTCTTTTGGTGTCTATTCCAATTATTTGTTGTTGTTTTTTCCTCATATACATACATATATACATCTATATACACACATACACGCACGCATTCACACTCACATTCACACGCTTACACACACACACGTTCACTGGGCACACCAGAAATATGCGTCCCAGCTCGCGCACTGCACTATTTACAATATTTACATTTTCCCGCTGTTTTCCTGCGCGCGCAGGGTGTAGCTACTGGGTGTTTTCCGAGGCGAGGGCCTCTGCCGTAACGAGTGTGTGGCCTAAGAGCGAGATTGCATGGGCACGCATTAGTCGACGAGCCGTGCCGCGTCTCGAACATTTTTATTCTAGTATGTTTGCGGTGCTTCGGCTCGCCTTCGCCAATGTTGGCGATCACGTAGTTTTCGTGGTTCCTAATGCGCGTCCATGCTGCCGTTGCTCTTTTTGCTATTGCCTCTGGGATGGACAGGATCTGAGTTTCGAGGTGATGAGTTTGGTTAGTGGTAAGGAGTGGAGCAGAGAGGATTTTTCTAAGGGAGAGGTTTTGGAGGGTTTGAATTTGTTTGAGGACGGTTTTAGAGGCATTTGCCCAGGCCACGCATGCGTACAGGACCATCGAGAGTATAAATGACCTATATAAAATCAGCCTGGATTTAAGTTGTAGCTGTTTGCTGCGGCGCATAACTTTAGCCGCTGTCTGCCTTTGTTGGCTGTATTTTTTATGTGGGTGGACCAGCACATCGTGCGGTCCATGGTGACGTCAAGGTATTTGACATTCTGGCGACATTGCAATACTTGACCACCGACCGTTAGGTCCATTGCCAAAGTGTGATGCCGCTTTGAAAAATGTATTAGCTGGCATTTATTGGGGTTAATTTTGATTTTCCAGTCATGGAGCCATGACAGGAAGTTGTTTGTGTATCTTTGCATTTCTGCAAGGCCAAAACGAGGATTTTTGTGGTGGTTGTATATTGCAGTGTCGTCTGCATACATGGCGACCTTGCATCTGGCATCCACTGGGAAATCATTTGTAAACAGTATGTACAGGAACGGTGACATGATTGCCCCTTGTGGGACGCCAGCCCACATCACTCTGTCCCGAGAGAAGGAGCGGCCCACTTGGACGTAGAAGTGTCGAGTTTCTAAGAAGCTGTGCAGCAGGTACAGATAATTTTGGAGTGCCGGGAAGTTGTGGTGCAGTTTGTAAATGAGGCCATTGTGCCAGCACCGGTCAAATGCGGCTTCTACGTCCAGAAATAATGCCACCGTTGAAGCCCCATTGTTAAATTGCTCTGTTACGTCATCAGTTAGTCTGAGAAGCTGTAATTCTGTGGAATGCCCTTTTCTGAAGCCAAATTGTGAATTTGAGAGTTCGTGTGTTTCCGAAATTTGTTTTTGAAGTCGAGAAAGGATATGTTTTTCTAGCAATTTACCAATAGTAGACAAGAGGCTGATGGGGCGGTAATTTTGCGGTTGTCTGATGCTTTTTCCTTGCTTTGGGAGCATGATAACCTTAGCGCGTTTCCAAGTAGAAGGGAAATAGCCTTGCTGCAAACAGGCGTTAAATATCTTTGTCAGTTGCACCAGAGCTTTTCTCGGGAGATGCTTAAGTTCCTTATTAGTCACTTTGTCTGGGCCGGCAGCTTTATCATTAGCCAATTTCCTAATGAGCTTGTAAACTTCCTGTGGTGTTATATGGGGTAACTGTTGCTCTTACTTCTGCCCCACCCAGGTTTGTACCCATGTCTGGACCTGCCGTTTTATTTCACGGTTGGTCACTGGGTTTTCGCCGAATCTGTCTTGGAGACTGTCAGCGAAGACCTCGGCTTTCTCCTCTGCGGAGAAGTGCAGGCCGCCATGAGTGTGCAGCACCTCAGTTGCGGAGTTAACGCTCGTGGAAACTTTAAAAGCCTTTAGTAATTTCCACAAAGAAGAGTCCGAATGGGTGGTACTCAGCATTTTGTTGTCCCACTGTTCAATTTTGTTGATTTTAATTTGTTGCCGAATGACGTTGCGTAGCCATTTTGCTAGCACTTTATATTCAGGCTGACGGGTGTATTGCCACAGTTTTGTCAAGCGTCGTCTCCGCGCAATGAGTTGCTCTACCTCAGGGTACGTGCAAAAACCGGGTGGTCTTGTAATGTATGTGGTAGCATTTCTTTTGGCCGTGCGTAGCGAGACAGTAAAGTTTTCAATGGCAACATCTATGTCTGCCTCGCTATAGTATGACAACCCGGGTTGCGCCATCCTGTGCATTTCCACGATAAACCTATCCCAGTCGGTGTCTGCCCTCTTTCGAGGGCCAGAGACACCGGCCGTAATGACGCCCTGTATGTCAAAATGCAGAGGAAGATGGTCGGAGTCCAGGCTGTGATACACAGTAAAGTTAATTAACAGTGTCGCATTTTTTGTAAGTACAAGGTCCAAAATCTCAGGGTCAAAGTGCCCTGATCTGCGCCAAAAGGTGGGTTCTGGAGGGAGATGTACCTCAATGTCGTCATTTTCTGTTATAAGTTCAACCAGGAGATTTCCAGCCGCGTTTGTCCGGCGAGAAAACCACCAGGGGTGCCGGCCATTGAAATCTCCTGCAATTGGGTCAATCCACATCGAACACCCATAAAACACGACATTTTCGTAAGAGGTTCAAAATTTTTTTTATGAATAATAGACATAAAATAAGGAGACCCGTATTTTTTTATTTCCGTATTTTTTAATTACTTGCTTAGTTATGGCTATTAGAAACTATGCAATTTCTGCGCGCACCGTAATATAAAATCACTTGTTAGTCTAAGTTCATATAGAGTTGAGAGTTGGGGTTTGGCGCACTGGAAAGGTACAATACAACACTTTTAACAACTTTCGATCAATCATTATTACACATAAATTTTGGACTGTTTTTTTAATGATATGTTTTGTAAAACCAAAAATCGAATTTAAATCGATGTGTTAAAAATCTAAAAAAAATACACACGTATTTCCTGACATTTTATCTATAAAATAAGATATTGAAAACTATGGAGTTTTCATTAGTGCATTTGCTACAATTTTTTTTCTGGAGGCGTGCAAGCGCTCACGGACGACATGAAGTAGCGATCCGTTTCTACAGCTGGATTCGCCTTGAAAGCGAGTAACGCCGGTGACTGCAGACAGCATGCGAACTACTGCGTCAGCTATGCTACTCATATAACTTCTTACTAAGGCAGTACAGTCCATGCAGAAAAATGTCTCTACAATCTTTCTGATACTCCTGGGGCATCTGATACGCACTTTTCAACTTTCGAATTTTTTTGAAAAATCTTCTGGTGTAAGCAGTTCTTTGCTTTTAGCTTCTTCCTTCATGTACGTCCATACATTTGAAATAATTTCTCTACTCTGACTGTGTAATGCTTTAATCCCTAATTTAGAACTTACAGGTTGGCATAATTGATTTACGCTATGATCAATGTCTCGCAAATTCACTATATTCACTCTTTATCTCAAATATATATGTCTTCAACTTCACGCTGCACTAAAAAGCACCTTTGAATTAGCAAGACTGTCTCAGATCATGCAAACATCACTACCTTCCCCCTCCCTCCCCATGTGCATGGTTTCATTCACAGAATTATACAATATGAGCTGATGAAAGAGGCGAAAGCTATGGATTCGCCAACAGGACTTCCAGTCAAGGTCAGGGGCCAAGAACGAAGGGCCTAGCTGTGCTTTATAATTACACTCCTTCATTCCTTTGTCAAAAACTGAGGCTTTAGTGAAACAATTTTCTTTCGAAGAAGGAGGTAAAGCTGTGTGTTGTATGGAACCATTGGTTTAAAATGCATATTTTAAAAACGTTTTGAAGATGTTAATAGTGTACATATAATAGTGTCCACTTCCAGCAGTGGACAGTTGCGTAATGGAAGGTGGCAATTGTGTGAGGTTACTGTAGTCGTGTCACGCGAGTGCGCTGCACTGATTTGCGAAGTTAATTACAACTGAACTATTAGAGACTCCCTTCTGATTTTTTCTGAGAATATTGAATAAACTTCATTGTATTTTTAGTTTTTTTTTTTTCAGATTTTTAAATGGTCGAGTTTATGTTATTATCAAACTTTAAAACTTTAATCGTATAAAATAGAATATTAATAATAATTAATAAAATTTTCTAATAAATACCTCACAAAATACTGCAATTTATCTTTAATTTGAGCCAAATATCAAGTAGTTTGCTTTATTATAATCGGAGGTATGATTGATCGAAGAGAGAGAAGCGCGCGATTTTTGGGACATTTCAAAAATTAATATCTGCCAAAATATTTATTTTTATATAAAACGAAGAAACGCGGATCAAATGTATTTTGTTCCAAAACACCAAAAAAATTTCAAGAAAATCTGAGAGATCAAGGTCATTTTTTGCCTTATTTTGTTCGATTTGACGTGGAATGATCAATTTCCTCTAAAACGAGTATCTGCTCGAGGTCTTGTGTAAAGTCTGGGGAGTTAGGGGGCCGATAAAGTGCTACCAGCATCACCATTTTACTATTAACACATGTTTTAAGAGCCGTGCACTCTAACGCTGCCAGTGCGGGCAGCGTGACAGGAGCATGAGCAATTGAGTTTCTCAGCAAAATAGCAGTCCCTCCCCCCTGTTTGCCAATTCTGTCGTTTCGGAAAATTTGGTAACCCTGGAGCTTAAAAACGTGCTCTTGTTTTAATTTTGTTTCGCAAATGAATGCGACATCAATGTTGTTACGCCGTAGGTAGTTTTCAAGTTCGTGTTGTTTCCTGTGGATGCCATCTGCATTCCACGGGAGCGCGTGGGTTAAAGTTACACCTCCCCTTACATAGGCCATTTACTCTAGGAGGGTTGAGAGGAGGCAAATGATGGTTTCTATTTTCTCCATAGTGTTTGTGCAGCTTCTGAACTTAATCAGAAAAGGCTGCACCTTTGCTAAAAGGGCTGGGAGGTTGAGATCCCTGAACAAATTTAAGATTTCTCTTAAACCGCCCAGGTCTCCGGTGGATGCTTGCGGAGTTTGAGGTTGTGGAGGGGGACCATTTAGTGGTGGCGCAGGCGCCTTTTGCCCTCCGGCAGCTCCTGCAAAGGAGAAGCCTGGTTGAACCAGGGCCGGGTGTAGGATGGGTTTGGGCCCTGGCTGAACACTTGGTCCTGGCTATGGTTGCTAGTTGACGGCGATGGCGTTCGTTTCTGAACGTCTCACATCCCCTATAACTTATGGGATGCGCTTCCCCACAGTTAGGTCTGGTAATGTTCTGCAGGAAAATGTTTAAGTATTATGAGGCTCTATGGGTGCTTGCTTGTGATTGACTGAGTAGGATTGGCACAAGGGCGGATGTGCCGGCCAATAAGTTGGCCGTGCTAATTCTCCCTCTGGTTTCCGGTTAGCAGTCACTCATTAGGAGGTGAACCGCTAGGTTTTCAAGTAACCTCGTTTTGGTTACGGGTATATATCATTTATCCATGTTTTAGTTATCCCAGTGGACCCAAAAAGTTCCTCAGTAGCTTATACGACGGTAAGCGTCGCTGTTGTTAATGAAGCTCTGAATAATATCGACTATAGATTAGACGGATTGCGAGTCTTTATTGAAATGCATTCTTAAATCGCTTTCATTCTGGCTTCAACACTATCGACCAAGGATTTGCAGGGTACCAAACAGGTGCCGGAATGGTTATCAGAGCAATATGATTAGACTGACTACTCCACATAAAACAGTGATTGGTGTAAAATAATTATATTGGTCTTTTTCCGAGAAGATTTCACTAAAATTTGTTGGGAAATTCTACCATTGAACGAAATGGCCCCTGAGAAAAATGGAAAAGTAAATAAAGCATTTTTGTGTTTAAGCTTACCAGGACAAGCACTATCATCTTACAGTAATTGGGCAAAATAGAGCATATTGAATTCTGTCTTAGTGTTAATTCCCCATAGTTTACCATAAGATGCTATCGTATATTGAGATAGGGAAAAATAAAATCTTAGAGACTCTCTAAGTAAAAATATTCTGAAAATAATGGGATATCAGTAAGAATTAGCTTGTTTGCAGCTAGCAGATGGAATTCCTTCCTTAAGAAAAAAGCATGTCAGTCCACCATGACTTAATAGTTTTATAGTCTACAATAGATAATCTCTGTAATCAATTTAAAGGTTTCGTCTTTCAATTTACATGCCTCCTCTTGCCGCATCACGTCTTTAAACCACCAATCTATACCCACAGCACCTATGTCCGTTGTAAACATTTGAAATTGACAGGAAGAAACGTAGATACAGGAATAGCACAATCTGTGTCTTGCCTTCAAGATAAAGCTAATTCAAACAGTTTTGAAAAGCATAATGTACCTCCTGTAAACAAACAAGACCATCGTTAAAAATCAGAGAAGTTGTCTTCAATTTCCAGTTTCAAATCATATAAAACTCCAGACAGCATTGCTGTATTGCTGACATGGAAGGGAGATGTCATTCTCATCCCCCTTTACCTTTGCAGCACTTCAAATTATCATGAATACAAGCTAATGTTTCACTTTCCAGGTCTGATGTACCAAACTATAGGATTGACTTGGGACTCAACATACCGAAGATTGAGACCACTGGGAAGTATGATGTGTCAGGCAACGTCTTGCTCTTCCCAGTGCGCAGTCGCGGAGATTACTACGCCGTTTTCTGTAAGTATGGATTGTCTGAAGGAGGTAAAGATCAGAGAAACGCAACTTTATCACAACTACGCACCACTTCAGCTCCGTGTGAAGGGTTTAGAAGTTTGAAGTCACAATGAAGTGAACCAAAGCATGACTGTAAACCGTAGCAAAGTGCTTCATTACGATTGGGAATGAGTTTGACTTTTCTTTATTAGTCAGAAACGCATGGTTATGGTACCAATAACTGTTGCTGTGCGTGTTCTCTCTTATTTCTGTCCTAATAAGAAACGTATCCTTCCACGGCAAGCGCCCGGTTTCTTTAGTCCTCCTAACCCTTGAATGTCACAGGAGGATGACACTCAAGGTGTCTGATTGGCTGTGCTATCAGAACCAACAGCCAGCACACGCTTTCCTACTTATAAGCTAACTGCAGAGGGTAGGCAGGCATGCCATAACAGGGTAGTTCCACACGAAGAATGAATGACGTAACTGGACCGCGCGCCTACAGTTGTGTACATGCGCGAGTAGCCACAATAGCACCCATGTGCACTAAACTTGTGACTTTTCGCAGAATCTTTTGCCCTCTAGTCATGACCAAAATAATATCATCTACTGATATAGCATGAACACCTGATTTTGCTCATTCATCACTGTATTTTTACTTGTCCTCCTCTTGCCTATGGTAACTAGAGCAATTTATTAAACTCTCCACTAACATTTAGATTGAGATTTCAGCAGTAACGAACATTTTGAAATTCGCGAATGCAGAAATAGTTTATGCATTTATGAAAAGTGTAGATTTTAAGAGCATTCCTCTCACCACCAAACAGTTTTTACATGAAAAGTGTTTCTAATGTTTCATTTTCTCAAAAATAGCTCTAACGAGTTTGTTAAAAATGTATATTTGAAGTATGGTGAAAAATGGTATATGATATGGTATAATATGGCATGGTATGGTATGATATGGTGTAGTAGACAGATATTTATACCGAGAAATATAATACGAATTTAATTGGTCGAAAGAGTTGTACAATTTATTTTCAATAAATTTTGTCCAACAAATTGTAAAATACTTATGAAAATAAGTTATACTACATAAGGGAAGTCCATTAGTACAGTACCATATTTTAGCTCTAAACTGTCATTTGTGCAGAGATTATTTTCTGTAGCACAAAGGATTAACTCGATCGAAGGCCAAAGCGAACGGTGTGTCATGTGTTTCTGTTAATGTTGGGACAGAGTTAAGAGGGAACAGAGCATTACAGAGGAGACTAGGATAATGAAATTAAGCTGGATCTACTTGGTGGTGGGATATAATAGTAATTCGTGAGGCTACAGGTTAATGTTTGGTAGAATTCCTGAGATTCAGAGGTCGCTAACCGAAGATGACACGGTCCAGCTACTTGCCGAGTGGGCAGCTCTGATCGAAAATATATTGTAAATATGTATTATCTTTCTCAAAAGTAAATATCCAACTACAGTGAGACCTACGCGAAGGGTTCCCTAATTCTCAGGCGTACTTGCATACATGGTATGGGAATTAAATTAATCATATACTTCCCTTGCTGTTCAGAGGACCTCGCAGCCATGTCACCTCGTAACTCACCTCGCAGTTTTGAAAAACAATATTTCAGCAATCCTTCTACATTAATCCTTCAGTGCACCTGCAGAAAATATGTTGTTATGGTGTTTTATTAAGTTGTGGACTAGAACTAAAATGATTCCAGCATTGGGTGCTAGACTTACAGACGCGAGCTTAATAACAGCCGAACTTCGTGTATTCGCTTTAGCGGAACTGGTTAAGGCGTGTGCGTTTAAATCAAGAGTGGTGGGCTAACATTTGTTCGAATCCTAATTAACATTTTTTTTTTTATTTCCCTTTTTCTTTTACCTTTCTTAACGGGAACATTATATTTATATAATACGTGCGAAATATAAAATTATACAAACAAATTAAACCTATTTCTTAAGGTACTTTTATTAAGAGTACTCTTTTCGCACGGCCGCTGCGTTCTCCAACCGCAGCCAAGGCGACGGAGGAGTGCAGATTGGGGGCGGCGGGGATGAGCACGCCGACTCCCCCGACCGTAAGGCGACTATTTGACCTTTTAGGGACACTACCTTTCTATCAGGATAGCTCCTCAATTGGCCCCTCAGGGATCTAACGAGGCTGCGTCCACCCCGTACCAGAACTCTCAGCGGGAGAAAAACCCCATGCCGGTACCGGATACCGAACCCGGGTCCTCCGCGCCAGAGGCAGGCGCGTTCCGAAATTATTTCCCTGTAAACATTCACATTCAATTTCGTGGACTATTACCACATTAAAATATATAAGTGTGTAATAGTGCAAAGTACGGTTTTAGTAGTCACAAAAATTCATTGTTACAAGATCTGGATGCCAGTGAATAATGCAATTAGTGATACATTAAACAGAACAGATTGCAGTTGTAGATTACTTCAGCGGAAGCAACCTTTGCACCTAGCAAGATCGCCATGACATTTATTTCCAAGCACTACACAATGTCGCCATGTCCCCATTAAGTCAATTTCTAGCAATGTCCCTTCATGTGATTCTCCGTTTCTCATAAAAAGCTGTAGAGAATTAAACACATTTGTTAATTTTGTATTTCAGAAAAGAAATATGCGAAAGTCGAGGATAGAAACTCCGGTAACTAGAACTTCTTAATTCTACGGTCAGTGACTCGACGCTCTCGGCCATTCTTCACTTGGGCATTCGCGCTGTATCATATGATATTAAACTCGCTGTCACTAACTTGGCAGCTAATTTTACTGCAAGGCGGAAAGTTCGTTAGAAATGGTTTAAAAAGTTGTTTCTTTCTTTCTTTCTTTTTTTTTTTTTTTTTTTTTTTTTTTCTGTATGTTCGTTTATATTTAGAAGAATAAGAAAAGAGAGTATTTCTATAACAAGCACGAGTACCGCAAAGCTTACAGTGGAGTTTAAGTTCGTTTAGTAATGAAATAGCTAATATCAATAATTAATTTATATTTATTACGTACTCAGATTATCTTCAAGAACATCTTTAAGACGTTACCTTTCTTTAAGAACGCTTTTAAGAAGGATCAGTTTGAAAACATTTATTTTATTTGATATTTCTGCCACTTAATGGTGCTCTTAATGTAAGAGTCTCGTTTCATCTGTGCAAATAAAGTGATTATCACTGCACAAAGTTTTGTCTTTTAACTCTTGTAAAATCCAGCACCAATAATCGCTTTGATTTCATCTACGCACAGAAAATGTTTAATTGTTTCATATCTTCAGTTATGGTTTTCAAATCATCACGCTCTGAAGGATTATTTTCATTCAATTTCCTTAATGTTAGTAGACCTTGCCTTAACAGAGGTGCTTTGCTATTTTTCACACAAATCGTGAAGTTTAGGCCAGCCTAAATATTAACAGCTACAGAATGATCATTATCTCATTGGTGTATAATGATCGCCATTTATCACTCTCATTTACAAAACATGAGATATAGTCTTAATTTTTTGCCTTAACTCGCTCACTATATATAGTAATAGTAATTAATTTTGGTTTTGATAATTACTTGTACCAAATAAATCATGTCTAAAGAGACTCGGTATGGGTGTTAGAATTAAATAAATAAATTGAGATAGAATTGAAATCCTGAAAGGAACATTAAGTTACCGATTTCATTCAAACAGGATTCGATTTTAATCTCCAGTTTACAAAGTAGTCATCCACTGCTGTGCAAGGTGGGGGGGGGGGGGGTTGATACTTTAATGAACTATAATACCTCAAATTTAGAATATCACTGCTCCCTGCAAATCATCACGTATTCCGTATTCAACCCTCCTCGTGTATGAGCGTAAATCTTTTGGATACTATTTTCTGTTAATGATTCTTCTATGAACGGGAACATGCAATTACTTTTATATCGTTTTATCCTTATTTGTCAGTCGTTAATAAAAACAAAGAAGCCAACTCCAACTGAACACTGCGATACATGCTTGTTATAGAGATATTCTCTTTTCTCATATCTCTAAATAAATGTAAACGAATATCTGGAAAAAAATATAAGCCGTTTCTAAAGGTGCTAACGAACTTTCCGCACTTGCAGTGAAATTAGCTGCCAAGTTAATGACAGCAAGCTTAATATATGATACAGCGCGAATGCCCAGGTGAAGAATGGCCGAGAGCGTCGAATCGCTGACCCTGGGATTCAGAACTTCTAGCTGCCGTGGCTTCGATCCCCATCTTTCGCCTGCATATTTTCTGAAATACAAAATTAACAAACGTGCTTAATGCTATACAACTTTTAATGAAGAATGAAGAATCGGATGAAGCCACACTGTTGGATATCGAGTTAATGGAGACATGACAACATTGAGTAGTGCTTGGAAATGAATGACATGGCAACTTTGCTGGGTGCAATGGTTGCTTTACGCTGAAGTAATCTACAACTGCATTCTATTGTGCTTAATGTGTCATAAATTACATTATTCATTGACATCCAGAACTTTGTAACAATGCATTTTAGGGCCATTAAAATTATTGCTTACATTATTAAAGGCTTATACATTTTAACATGGTACTGTCTAAGAAATTTATAGAGATGCCTTTGAATGTGAATATTTAAAGGGAAATATTAATTTCGGGAGGCATAATTGACAGTTGAGGTAGCGTGTTCCCTGCTTTATTTTCAGCAATTGTAATTAATATCCTATAAAGCATTCAATTTTAAAATTGCAATCGTACTGCAGCAATCATAAGATGACGGGAAAAGTTAAAACGCTATGCCGAATAAACATAACTAAAGAAATAGATTTCATTACTTTGTATAATTTTATATCTAACACGTGTTATATAAATAACAATGTTCCCGTAAAGAAAGATAAAAGAAAAAAGTAAATAATAAAATAATGTTAAATAGGATTCGAATTAATGTTGCCCCACCACTCTCGATTGAAACACACACGCCTTAGCCAGTTCCGCTAAAGCGAATACAGGAAATTGAGCTCAGTTATTAAACTCACGTCTGTAAGTCTAGCACCCAACGCTGGAATTATTTTACTTCTAGCCCACAACTTAATAAAACACCATAACAACATGTTTTCTGGTAGCGCACTAAAGTTAAATTTGCAATGTTTGCCCGTTAATGTAGAAGGATTGATGAAATATTGATTTTCAAAACTGCGAGGTGAGCTTTGAGGTGACATGATTACGAGGTCCTCTGAACAGCAAGGGAAGTACAGATGTGACTAATCTAACTCTTATACTATCTACCTGAGAATTAGGTGACCCTTGGCACAAGTGTCATTGAAGTTGGGTATTTACTTTTGTGAAAGATAGTACCTGACTATTATAAAGGGATCTGTAGACGTCTTCCATATGTATGCACTGATAACACCGGTAAATAAAATATTGCGACAAAATGACAATTGGACGAATCCCACTTCTGACATCAGTGTGACAAAAATGACAAAATCCAGTCCAATATCTGTTTCTCAATTATTTTCCTCCAACTGAATGTACAGATACGCAATTCTCTTTTACTGACGTTAATACAGTCTTTAGTGATATTACAACTCACAGCTGTTTTCTTCTCTTAACCTTGGCTTGCTCTTCACTTTCTCTGTCTCTCAGACACTAACTCTTACGATACAATCGCTCAACACTCATAAGTCTTCGCTACGACGTGACGACACACGTAGCTGACGTGAGCGCGCGCACACACACACACACACACACACACACACACACACACACACACTCACACACACACACACACACAAACTTAAAGCTGACTGAGTCCTGCCTGTAACTCACTCTGCTAGTTGCTTCGCCTCCTTAAATAGCGAGAATAACGTAACATGGACCTTTCTTGAATTTCTAACATACACGGCGGCTCCTAGACACTTCTCTGGAATGCGCCTTTTGGTTCTGCCGCTGTGATTGTTGTCACGTGTTTGTCGCGTGAGGCAACCCAACCTTGAACGCTTTTGATGCCCGCAACGCCAGTGGGATGGGGCAGACGAGCCTCGCCGTCCTTTGTTTTGTGCCGCGTTCGGTGTCACAATATCTATTGACATGACTTCAGAAACTGCATTTCATGACCCATGCCGGCTCATGCAGGGCGTGAAAGTAAGACAGTTTTGCTTGTAGTTGTTGACGCTAGGGCTCTTACAATGCATAGCATTTTCAACCTTACCCTTGGAATCATTTATATAGAAATTTAAATTATAGAGTGTAGAAATCAAACAGACACACCGATGCAGAATGCAAGCAAAAAATTCACCAGATGTTTGTTAATTTCTGACGCTGAACTGCAGAGGTCCTGGCGAACGATAAACAAGTAGTCGAAAGGGTTTTGAAGTTTCTAGTAATGGTAAACATGAACCTGAGGGTTTAGAACTTTAGATATGAAAATTCACACTTTTTCGACCTTTTTAAAACCTAGTTTTAATTCTGACTTTTGCCCATTTTTTGTATATTTATGTATATTTGCTTTCTTACTAGTATTTTTATTTTATATTAAAATTTATCTGTGTCTTTTGCTATGATTATTTTTATAAGGGCGCTTGAACAAGTAGTTGAACACATTTAAAACATCATCATCAGAGACCAGAAGTTTAGGCCTTATGAATCATTAAAATTGCCAGGAAAAAAGGCATTATAAATACTAAAACAGGCAATAAAAGACTATTAGAAGAACCCATTTATTTAATAGATTACACTATTCAATAACACTATCGCCATATTTTAAAGAATTTCAAAGTTTTAAACAAAATGCTAGTGTTGTAATTGACACAAAAATGAAATGTATTTTTTTAAAAAAAGGCCCGTGTATTGCAACGCTTTATTCGTTGCACATGACAACCAAATGCTTTTTTAAGTTCTCTTGGGTCATGTTGTGTCTTCCGTCAGATAACACATTTTCCGTATGACAAAATGACCTCTCAACATCGACAGAGGTTATTGGAGCAATTCTAATACATAGCATCATTGTAGGATCCATTTCAACTGCAACAGAATTGTTATCTTATAGAATTTTTGAAACGTTCCTAAGTTTATCCAGGTAATTAATGATAAATAATGAAATAACGGCATTAAAAGGCATTTATTTCGTAACATAGGCATTTATATCTAAAAAGGCAACATAAAACAATAGCATTTCAATCACAAAGGTGTAATTCGTGCACATTGACTTCCAAATTGAAGATAGATTTGACACAATTAAAAAGGCATATTGACTAAGTTCCGGTCTCTGATCATCATCATCATCATCATCATCGTCGTCGTCATTTTCGAACGTACTGACCTCTGAACATAGTGAATTCCAGGAACGCCTTTAGCTAATTGCCTTAGCTACCCTGAGTTATCACTAATTGCCTTTCCAACACAGAACTCGCTAATGACTTCAATTCTCTTGATAAAGTTATGACTCGAGTTTTTACATTATGCTTCAACTTTAACACACGTAAATTATTTATTCCAATTGTCTAATCTATTTCACTGTCATTTCTTCATGAAATTATTAATCTTACAACCAATAATTGCGGTAACATAGCACACAATGTGTTGCGTAATATTCCTGTATAATGAGAAGCGAGTAAAGAAGCTAAGATAAAACCAATCTAATGAAATTCACTTAAGACTCAATAGATACAATGAATTGCAAATGTATGTATGGGAATGAATCCAGCTAGCTAACCATAGCAACTAGTATTTTCTTACCAGGGTAATTGCATCTGTAGCCAGAAAGAGTACTTAAGCCTTTTAATGAGCATAATGAATTAGATATATTTTTCCTGCAGTAGTAGTGCACTTTCACAGGATACTTTTTGAAACTATCTTTATTCTGCATATTATTAACATGTTTCAGATGATATTGCCAGCATATCCAAGATTGTGGGTAGGGAAGTTACTTTACAAGATGGCCGCAAATATATGAAGATTGAGAGACTGCACATTGACTTCAACTTGAACAAATCACGCTTCAAGATAAGGGACTACTTAAACAGTGGAAATGTTATAGGTCTGTATATCTTTGCACTTCAATGTCAATTTTTAAAACTCATAATTCATTACAAAATATGGCTATGAGAACTTTTCTGTCAAAAGATATGCGATCTCATAGCTCTGAATATTATCCATTCCGCAGAAAATTAAGTTTTAGCAACCGAATTTATCTTGAATGAAGTTACGGATGGCCACCAGATCTGACTCATAGCAGCCAATGGGTTGAAGCTCTTTGTAGACCTAGTAGAGGTCTGCACGGGCCCATATTCTTAGGTTCGGCCCAAGCCACTCCCGAGCCCGAGAAGAGGTTATTCATGTGCAATCATCATATAAACGAATTTTAGACAAGAGTTCATACATTCACTCCATAACAAGAAGGCAGTACTACAGTAAAGTACAATTCTGTTACTTAAGTTACGTGCTTGTTTTCAAATATGACGACACTGTTATTCCCGTTTGGGAATCTGCCAACCCTCAAAGAGTGCTTAGGCGAGTCCCCTCCATTTAGTACCAAAGAAAGATGGTTCTTGGAGGCCTTGTGGAGACTATCGAACTCTCAAGAACATCACCAAGCCAGACAGATACCCTATACCTAATCTTTAAGATTTCAACAGTCAATTCGATGGGAAACGAATATTTTCAAAGATCATGATGATGATTTGTGGGTTTAAGGGGGCTGAAAGTCTAGGTCATCAGCGCCCTTATAAAATTCATGGCAATAGCAAGATATAAATTTCAATCAAAAATAATATCACTCGGACTTAGAAATATAGTCCAGAATTTCCAACAATACTTCAAAACTATACTGAGAGACTTTGAGTTCGTCTACTGCTACATAGATGACATTCTAGTAGCATCACAAGATGAAGCAGAGCACAAGAAACACCTTCATTTGCCGTTTGAGTGCTTGGGTAAATTCAAAATTAGAATTAACTTGAGCAAATGTATTTTCAGTTCCACAGAGGTACCATTCATGGGATAGGTGATATCTGAAAAATGAATCACTTCACTACCTGAATGAGTACACATCATTGTCAACTGTCCGCTACCTGCTACAATTAAGGAACCTCATAGATTTCTTGGCCTCATTAACTTTTATAGAAGAGCACTTCCAGACTCGGCGAGCAAACAAGCCGAGCTTTGTAGCCTTCTCCATGGTGCCAAGAAGAATGATAACAGAAAGATTGAGTGGACCCAAAGTCTCCGACAGGCTTTTGATCTCCTAAAAAGACAGCCTAGCAAACTCAGCACTTTTGGCTCATCCATCCTCAAATTTACCGTTAATTTTGATGTTTGATACATCAGACTTTGCCATCGGTGCATCTCTACAACAAATCAAAGACGATAACTTACAACCATTAGCTTTCTTATCCAGGAAACTTACAAGCGCAGAGAAGAACCACTCAACCTGTGTCAGAGAACTCCTAGCAGCCTATTCTGCTATGAAGCACTTTCAGCTAGAAGGACATAACTTTCCTCTCTATACTGATCACTTCATGCTCAAACAAAGTCCAGAGAAATCGCCTCCATGTCAGATCCAGCAAATTAGTCTCATTGGACAATTCAACACGGACATACGTTATACTGCTGGAAAAGAAAATGTCGCAGCTGATGCTTATTCACGAATTGCTTTCATAGCTATTCCTACAGCTATTACAATGGAACAGATCGCAGAGAATCAACAATGTGACAAAAAGCTCACACACCTCAAGGATTCAATGTCACTTACACTTCAGACAATATCATTACCAAATGGTAAAGAACTTGTTTGTGACATGTCCGAAGGTATGGTTCGACCATATATACCTCACCAGCTCCGACAAACAATTTTCAACACGATGCACAATCTAGTACACCCTGGTATTAAAGTTACTATCAATTTAGTCAGAAAATGCTTCATTTGGCCATCACTAAAGAAGGACCTGAAGAACTGGACATCAGCATGTGTACCGTGCCAACGAAGCAAAGTCTGGAAGTACACCAACAGTGCAGTAGGACGATATCCAGAAACTACTCTAGATTCAAAATTGTAGAATGAAGTATCTTCCGGGCTGTTATGCCGTGGTCTGCTGGAGATCTGTCTTCCAGACGTTTCGTTTACAACTGCGGTAAACATCCTCAGTGGCGTTGTCGAAGTCTCCTCGTGGAAGGTATCACTGCGACTGATGCGTCGTTTGTTTGTTTTTGTTTATTTCAATTTTGTCTGGTGCTGGTACAGCAGGCCCAGCTAACAGACTTACATTTATTTACAATTTTTTGTTTTTACATTTTATATGCAACGGGTTTTCCAGGAAACCCATACAGTGACCGTCCTTGGACCACCGAGAACAGTTCCCTGTTGTATTGTCTTTGGTTTTTGTATCTAGTTTTTGTTATTGTTTTTTTTTCTTTATATACATATATACACTTTATTTACACACATGCACTCCCGCATTCACTCTGGCATATCGTGAGATATGCCCTCACGCGCACACACACACACACACACACACACACACATACACGCACATTAAAACACTATTTACAGACGCTATTTACACTCGCTTTATACACATTTCCGCGGTTTTCCTGGGCGGGCAGGTTCCAGCTCCTGACTGGTTCCCCGGGGTGCACGCCTCTGAGGTAGCTTGTGTGCGGCCTGGGGCCCGTGTTTGCATGGACGCACATCAGTCGGTGAGCCAAGCGACGTCTAAAACATTTTGATTCCTGCATGTTTTCGATGCTTCGGCTCACCTTTGCCGATATTGGCAATGACGTAATTGTCGTGGTTTCTGATGCGCGCCCACGCGACGGTGGCTCTTTTCGTTATTGCTTCGGAAATGGATGGAATCTGGGTTTTCTGGTGAAGGGTTTGATTAGTGGTTAGGAGAGGAGCAGAGAGGATTTTTCGGAGGGAGAGGTTTTGGAGGGTTTGGATCTGTTTTAGGGCGGTTTTTGAGGCGTTTGCCCAGGCCACACACGCATATAGAACCACTGACAGGATAAAAGCTTTGTACAGGATGAGTTTGGGCTTTAATTGCAGCTGTTTGCTGCGGAAGATGGGGGCGCATAACTTTAGCCGCTGTCTGCCTTTGTTGGCGCTATTTTTTATGTGGGTGGACCAACACATTTTGCGGTCCAAGGTAACCCCTAAGTATTTAACTTGCCGACGGCAGTGCAATACCTGACCACCGACCGTTAGGTCCGTTGCCAAAGTGTGATACCGCTTAGAAAAATGAATCAACTGGCATTTGTCGGGGTTAATTTTGATTTTCCAATCATGTTGCCATGAGAGGAAGTTGTTGACATAGCGTTGCATTTCTGCAAGACCGAAACGTGGATTTCTATGGTGGTTGTATATTGCAGTGTCGTCGGCGTACATGGCGACCTTGCATCTGGCGTTCACTGGAAAGTCGTTTGTAAACAGTAAGTACAGGAAGGGGGACATTATTGCCCCTTGTGGGACGCCAGCCCGCATCATTCGCTCCCGAGAGGAGGAGCGGCCCCTTGGACGTAGAACTTCCGTTTTTCTAAAAAATTGTGCAGCAAATGTTGATAATTTTGAAGTGCCGGGAAATTTTGGTGCAGTTTATAGATAAGGCCATTGTGCCAGCACCGGTCAAATGCGGCTTCTACGTCCAGAAATAGTGCCAACGTTGAAGCCCCGTTGTTAAATTGCTCTGTTATGTCATCTGTTATTCTGAGAAGCTGTAAGTCAGTAGAATGTCCTTTTCGAAAGCCAAACTGTGAATTTGAGAGTTCATGAGATTCCGAGACATGTTTTTGGAGTCGAGAAAGTATAAGTTTTTCGAGCAATTTACCAATAGTAGACAGGAGAGTAATGGGGCGGTAATTTTGCGGTTGTCTGGTGCTTTTCCCTTGCTTTGGAAGCATGATCACCTTGGCTCGTTTCCAAGTAGAGGGGAAATAGCCTTGCTGCAAACAGGCGTTAAATATTTTGGTCAGTTGCACCAGAGCTTTTCTCGGGAGATGCTTAAGTTCCTCATTAGTCACTTTGTCTGGGCCGGCAGCTTTCCAATTAGGCAATTTCCTAATGAGCTTGTAAACTTCCTGCGGTGTTATTAGGGGTAGCTGTTGCTCTTGCTTCTGCGCCACCCAGGTTTGTACCCATGTCTGTACCTCCCGTTCTAAGTCACGGTTGGTAACTGGGTTGTCGCTGAATCTGTCTTCGAGACAGTCTGCGAAGACCTCGGCTTTCTCCTCTTCGGAGAAGTGCAGGCCGCCATGAGTGTGCAGCGCCTCAGTTGCGGAATTGACGCTCGAGGAGACCTTAAATGCCCTTAATAATTTCCACAAAGAAGAGTCCGAATGGGTGGTACTCATCATTTTGTTTTCCCACTGTTCAATTTTATTAAGTCTAATTTGATGCCGAATGGTGTTACGTAGCCATTTTGCTAGCACTTTATATTCAGGCTGACGGGTGTACCGCCATAGTCTTGTCAAGCGTCGTCTCCGCGCAATGAGTTGCCTGATGCGTCGACTGTCTGTGGGGCTCCATTTATACCATGCGCAACGTGCGCTGATTGGCCCGGGGCGTCCAGAGGCGTGGTGGCTGGTGGAGGGGGTTCTATCTCTCTTATGCTGCTGGTCTCTTCTGATTGGCTTACCTTGCTATCCTGCTTCTTATGATGTTCTATCACCGGATGCCAGTTGCTGCTTAATCTTAAGGCCTCCTCCTTCTTATTAAAGTTGTTAGGGTGCTTGTAAATTTCAATAGCCTCTCGTTGTAGTCGGGCATGGTAATGTATGGTAGATGCAAGGATGCGCGTATCCTGGAACTTAATACTGTGTTCACCGACTGCATTAATGGCATGTTCAGCGACCGCAGACTTATCAGTTTGGTCCAGGCGGCAGCTTCTTTTGTGTTCCGTGAGTCTGGTCTTAACACTGCGCTGAGTAGTTCCAATGTAAACTGAACCACAACCACAAGGAATACTGTATACTCCAGCCGATAACAAAGCTTTTCGGGGATCCTTGAGTGATCGTAGTAAACTGCTTAACTGTCTGGTGGGTTTAAAGATCGTCTTGACGTTATGTCGCTGTAATATGCGATCAATTCGGTCGGTGACATTTTTTAAGTATGGTAGGAACACAATGCCCTTACTTTTGGGCTGATCTGAATTCCGGATGACAGGTTGTCTTAGGAGGCCGGCAAGCTCTTCTTACTTCTTGGATTGAATAGCCATTGGAAAATAATGCTTGTTCTAAGTGGCCAAGTTCTTGTTTTAAGAAGTGCGGCTCACGGGAAGCACGGGTTGCAAGCGTCTTGATCATGGCACGCTTCTGTCTGGGATGATTGGACTGTTTGTTTAAGTAGCGGTCAGTATGGGTAGGCTTGCGGTAGACCGTGTGTCCAAGTGTCCCGTCGGCCTTCTTGCTAACCAAGACGTCCAGAAACGCTAGTTGTCCATCCTTTTCTTTTTCCATCGTGAACTAAATGCGTTGATTGATGCTGTTCAGATGTTGAAGGAAGTCCTGAAGGGCGTTCTCTCCGTGCGGCCATATGACGAAAGTGTCGTCTACATATCGGAACCAGACCAATGGTTTTTGTGCGGCCGTTTCTAGGGCTAAGGTTTCAAAATATTCCATGTAAAAATTAGCAACCACAGGACTTAGGGGACTGCCCATTGCGACACCATCTAGCTGTTCGTAGAAGGACTGGTTCCACTGGAAATAAGCCGTGGACAGCACATGGTGGAAGAGTGCAAGTATATCATCGGAGAAGATGGGTTTCAACTGCTCAAGGGCTTCATCAACAGGAACCATGGTGAAAAGTGATGTAACGTCAAAGCTGACCAGTAGATGTTGAGGTAGTATGGTTACACTTTGTAGCTTCTGAATGAAGTGGGTCGAATCCTTGATGAAAGAATCCGTCGTGCTAAGATGTGGTTGTAATAAACCTGTTAAGTATTTGGCTAAGGCGTAGATAGGAGATCCAATAGCGCTGACAATGGGCCTTAGTGGTATTTCCGGTTTGTGGATTTTGGGTAAGCCGTAGAGACAAGTAGGCTGTGTTTCAGATCTGGTGATTCGGCGTTTGTCTTCTGTTGGCAGGGAAGAGCTCTTAATAAGCAGATTCATTTTCCGAAGAATACGTGCTGTGGGATCTCGTTGAATTTTGCGATATGTTTCTGGTTTCAGAAGATCCAAGATATTCTGTTGGTAGTCACGTTGGTTCATAATTACCGTTACATTCCCCTTGTCCGCATAGCAGACAACGATGTCCTTGTTGGTGTTGAGCTAATTCTTGCTAGTTCTTCTGGTTGGGTCGCTTTTAGTTCCGGTCTATTCGTGCGTTTCCGCCAGTGCGACTTGCAGTTGGAGCTGGTTGTCCGACCAGCGCATATCCACGTATACCTAGCGACCTCCCCTCTCACCTCTCCCTGCCGAAAGAGCATACATAAGCTTACACTTGGAGGTTCACAAGAGAAATTGAACCTCGGGTACGTCTGGGCTAGCTTTGGCGCGTATGCGTGCTATTTGAACGACTTAAGAATTTTTCATACGATAAAGTACTTCGAAAATGCACATAAAAGTATCTAACATGAGAAAGAAACAAATAATGATTGTTTAAGTATATACATTTATAATTTGAACAATCTTTTTCCGGGGGTTCACTGAACCACTGAACACATAGGACTTACATAAAAGTTTGAGATATCTTCCCATTAATTATTTGGACTAGAATCTTGCAAAAAATGCTCTTCGCATTCTATCCTTAACTACTTTCATACTTTATAATAATCAAGAGCCGTTTTTTCCACTGGAAAAAATGTATATCTGTGCTATGAATACTTTCTAAAATTGTTGGAGCTTTTGGATATATTACATCCCTGAAGTTTAATCTAAACTTTAGTTCTGTGAACCAATGCTTCATGGCAACTCTTGTTTCGTAATATATTTGGATATTTTAAGTAACTCGTTTGATATAATATGATCTCTTTCTGAACTATGACATTTTAATGTGAAAAAATAATAGTAACCAGTGTCGCGTAGGGTGTACTGATGAGTGAAATATCATTTTTACAGGGGAGGCGATGAATCAGTTCCTCAACCAGAATGCAGACGAAATCATCAAAGAAATGAAGCCGGTGGCAGCATCAACAATTGCGAGATATCTTAAAGATATTCTCAATGCAGCATTCCTCAAAATCCCCGTGGAAGTGTGGCTTAGGGATTAAGGTGCTATCAAACAAGTTTTTTTAAGAAAAACGGGAGAAACAGAAGTGCAGTGTGGACCAGACGAACTGCGCGAAACGTTTACCTTGGTGCAGAGCTATCTTTTGTTCTCAGAAGAACCATAACGGAAGAGGACGAGTGTTCAATGTTTTGCTGCTCCAAGTACAAATAAATGTATTTAAAGCAATGAACAAGCAGTTCAGTGCTGTGACTGTTAATGTAGTATAGTGACGACGGAGTTCGTAATTTGTGCATGTTTGCGTGAATGTGTATGTGTGTTTTGCCCATTAAAAATTAATAGATCTTCACCTATCACAGAGCAGTAAACAGACTGTGCCGAAATTATTGTCAAGTATTGGAGAAGGACGCAACAAGACTATTTTAATAGTGACATAATTGTTTTAGCAAAGAGTTTCTGTTAATGGATCCCTGTGGCTTCAAACACCTATTTCTTTATCTTTAAAGTGAACTTTGTAACCTGTTCATCGACAATTAATACTATGCTGAGTCCAATATATTGTGTGAGTGTGTGTTTCAGCCACAGGCAGGCAAGCGGCTGATCTCTTGAAATATATTTTTGGAGAAATAATTTGGGAACTTTCAACAAACGAACAGAAAAACGGAAGCTACCATAATGTGTGCCGAGAGTATTTCGTAATCACCCACACACTATCGACGTTTCCGAGCAGTAATGTGCTGTCTCAAAAAGCAGTGCTATGGGCTGGAGCGTTCTACAGGTTCTACCTGAAGTTTAAGGATACCCATTGTTATTTGGAAATTTTCCCTTTGAAGAAGACATAACATTATACATTATTATTATAAATTCATAGCATATTGCTTCAAACATATATTGCAGATTTTATACTTTCTTGGGCCATTTTGGCTTTCAAACAGAGCAAATTTACTCTTTTGGGATATTCTTTACAGGATTCCTACTGTTTTGCACGGTACTATTATTCCAAGATTTGCATAATGCCCCTTGAAGTTTTCGGCAGTTTTTCGGCCTCAGGTCAGCTACTCCTGCACCTTCCGATCTCACATATAACTGTCATAGTTCTATCCTTCCAGGGTGATGCAACCCTTGGCCTATCACTGCGCTTCAGGTCTGAAAATTTGCTGCTTTTCTTATAGCTTTTTTTTTTTTTTTTTTTTTTTTTTTTTTTTTTTTTTTTTTTTTTTTTTTTTAAATATATATATATTGACTGTGCCACACAGGCTTTGGTTATCCCCAGTTGAATTGCAATATCTGTGTATAGCTTACCGCACTTATGGAAAGCAATCACTAACCATTTAATGTCCTTCGCATTTTTACCCATTTTACTTACTCTCTTTTCGCGCAAGAACAAAATGGAAGCTGCAAGGCTACTGAATGTCATGGTATCGTAACAATGTCAACATAGCAGCATTCAGTGGTACGATTTGAAGTACAAACAATACACAATTAACAGACACCAATCCGACTTCGCTGGCTCACTCATCAAAGGATTGAATCCATTGCCAAATAGTGCCGATTTAAACTCTATTTTTTTCAATTTGTTTTAAAGTTAGAAATATCATGCATATGATAACAATATCATAGTCATGAATATTCCTCACATATACACCTTTTCCTTCAGATAAAAATAAAATTGACATCCCATATCATGGTCACATCTCCAAAGAGATTTAAAAATGAGATTTTTTTTTTGATTTTTCTAAAACTGAAAAAAAGCATAGCTCCTTAAAAAATATAACAACTATATACTTATATTTTAAAAGGTACCCTTTAATAAGGCCGCTGGACAAAATAGTTTGGGGACAGAGTGCATTCCATTAATGATAACACTGTAGGTACTAATTCAGAAATGTAAACATAGCATGTAGTATTGCAATATTGCAGAAGTGGGACATGCTGATTAAGGTAATATAAAAGATAGAAAAAAGAGTGCATTTCGGTGAAATATGCAAGTGTCCTTAAACTGTTGGTAGGAGCTGCCGTGTACCTATGATAAAGCAAGTGTTGTATTCCACCAAAAAAAAAAAAAAAAAAAAAAAAAAATACACCATCTTAAAATAGAGGCGTTGAGATCTCCTGCGTAGAAAAGAACTCACTTTAGAAACACGTCCTTATTTTCAAGTTAAATTCATAAAAAATCAAAACCGAAAATTCAGCAAAATATTAGATTTTTCATTTAAGTTTAGCGTTTTCCAAAGGTACATCGCGAAGGTTTTTAAAAATATTCCCAATCCCAAACTATCTTTTACATGAAAAAAATATGTATTTATTTCTAATTTCTCAAAAGCTTCTCCAACATTTTGAATCGAATGCAGATATTTATCTGCTTAATAATACAAAAGTATTATTGAATTTTCTGCGAATAGGCTGTGAAATACTCCTCGTACTGAATGAGATTTATACAGCAGGTGAACGTAAGAGCTTACTACACCAAACGTAGGAATCTTATTAAAACACACCATGTGCGTGGTGTTTGTGTATGTGTGTAAGAGAAATTTTGTGACAAATATACCTTATATATCAATCGCTGTTAATCTTCAATACTTGAAATGGTTGGCAACGACTGTTACTCATAACTTCTTGCAATGAGTATGGAATTTCAATGTCAGAACACATTATTACCCTCTTTTTAGAGATATGATTGTCGCTTCAGTCTCCTATATTGTCTTATGCTTACAACAAGAAATTCAATGAAACTATTTCTAAAAGGAGTATCGTGCAGTAGATAGAAAAATGAGCCTTTGTAGGAATAGTATGTAGAATACATATAAACTCGATCTTAGATAGAGACGGGAATGTAAATGTAGCAAATAAGGTTTTAAGAAGTTGAAACATCCATTGGAATGAGCTGAAATTATATATCAGAGCAGCGATAGACATACGAACACAATAGTCTGTTATTAACGTGCAATTTCTCAAATGCCAGACGAAAAATGAATTTGCCAGTTGCCATGGATATGATATTCCGATACCCTTAAGAACACGGTTTACTGCCATGCTACTTGGGAACGTCGATATGTGAACCAAGAGAGAAAAGTCTGATGCATTGCAATCACATGGCTTTCTCTACTCTTATACTACTTTTACAAACTCTTGTTCCTATATCCTCTTCATATTAGTTGAGATAATCATTTGCAGAAATTATCTTATTGTTTATTTTCTTGTAGCTGCAAGAATATGGGAATACAGTAGGCCTTGAAGGATAGCCAAATCCTTTAAAGCTTTAAAATTCCGCTCTCTTTGCACGGCTAAGATACTAAAACGTAAATAACGGCCTTCCATTTGAGGAAAAGTTAAGTATTGCAATACTCACACAAGTAACAAGGAATATCCCCGAAATGGATCGCTCCACAAAAAGTGGACATAACTTGTGTATTTTAATGAGATCTACATTTTTGTATAGTAAGTTTTGGTTTATCTTCTCTTACAGTTTACCACTTATGCAAAAATCATTAAGAGTAAACAGACTATATAGGCTATAGCAAGAAAATCCAAAATATACATTTCTTTTGCCATAAAAATATTTTAAATATATGGCATTTTAATCAAAACCGTCAGCCCTTTTTGAAAATATCAAAATTTTCGAAAAATGTCCCATGTAAACGTAGTTTAGAGTGAAGGAATTTTCTTCAAAATCTTCATGTGGCATATGTTAAATACCAACTTTTTTTTAATTCAGGGGACTCAAATCATATTTCTGGTAATTTTAGGAATTCACATAATTACTACTTTAAGGGCAACTATTTTATACCTTTTTGTAAACTATTAAACTACTCACTAGTCACTGATGTCCGTTTGCATTATACTAAATTTGTGGCACACTTCAGTCCATATCCACCTTAATAATAAACTTTAGTGAATTCCTGCACCTGTCTTCTTTTCATCTTAGCTCTCAGATTTTTTATTAAATATTGTTTTTTTTAGGTTGTAGTCATGAGCTCACTGCCTACAACAAATAAATGTTGCATGAAAAATGTCATACATTTCTATGTGTGTAAACAGATTGTCAATGTGTTTAAAATTGAGCATAATGGGCTCCTGTATGTCCATCATGCTATAAAGTGTTATAGTGACTAAATAAACCCATTAAAAATAAAAAGTCATGTTTAAATGTATGTTTTTGAAGAGAGAGAGAAAATCCAGTAGTTGGATAGCTGTCCTATTTTAGGGTTGTCATAGAGTCTGATAATAAATCTGTAGAAACAAACAATTTTAAATATGAATAATAAAGCCATATGTATAATGTAAAGATATTTGATAGTTAAAGTTTATAATGTACAAAATTATTACAAAATTTGGAAGTAGGACAGCTAACCAGTTTAGGATTTATTTCATTTAGTGTAGTATACAAATTTCAAAAACAGGAAGCAAAGAAAGAAATGCAGATTGTCTTGTGAACAGTTTACACAAAATCATTACGTCATAAACCACGAAAAAAAAAACCCAAAACCAATTTATTGATAACATTATTTCACATTAGCAGAATGTACAACCTGCTGCGTAGCGCAGTGGGATGGGGTGTAGAGCTCTGGTTCTCGGCCACGGAATGCACTCAGGTTCGATTCCACCCGGATTTTAACTCCCAGGTAAATAACCGATGTCCACTCAGCATAGTGAGAAGTGTAAGAAGCAGTGATCCAGGCAAAAGAAACCAACATTCTTGCTGGGCGATACGTGATGCTGAACATATCACCTCCCAGTATTAGTTGGATGATGTCAACCTCTGGTGCGGTAAGTGGGCGTGAGGCCGGCAGTCAGGTTGGTAGCAGCAGGCCCGTCAGCTCGTAATGGCACGGGATTAGGTCTTCCAAACGGGACAGGGAAAGGAGAAAGGCAAAATACACATATGAACGTATACAGTTTGAGTACTTTTATCAGAGAAGGAAAGCTGCGAGAAAAATTCTACAACAAAATCAGCCCTACAAATTACCAATGGCAAAAGACGACATTGAGGGTTTCTATAAGCAAGTATTTGAAACCCCTAACAACTATGTAAGGGACAGTTATGATTCTTTTACGTGCGATGATGTAAATAGTCCAATAGAATTTTCTCAAGAGCTTGTTTTCTCAATTATAAAATCTATAGCTATAGATACAAGCCTTGGTCCAGACAGAGTGTTACTAAAGGCAATTAGGCACCCTGCTGCTGCTGCTGCTGCTGCTGCTGCTGCTGCTGCTGCTGCTGCTGCTGCTGCTGCTGCTGCTGCTGCTGCTGCTGCTGCTGACGTAATTACTCACATTGCTAACAGAATGCTAAAGACGAGTATAGTTCCTGACGCTCTCCAGACAGCAAGAAACCTGGACAGCTTAAAAAACTGGAGACCGATTACTATATGTTCTGTAGTGAGGAGGGTAATTTCAAAATGCTTGGACAAAATAGTGCGAGAATATATTAATCTAAATCAATACCAACGAGGGTTCGTCATGATGCCTGGCACTTTCATTAACCTCAATATTATTGATGGAATCCTGCGAACAGGTAAAAGTAAGCAAACATCAGCATCTATTGTGTTTCTTGACGTTAGCAAAGCTTTTGATAGTATTGGGCATGCTCACCTCACTGCTACCATTGAAAAGTCTGCTTTGCCTGAACAAATCAAGAAACTTATAATTAATATGCTGACAGGAAATTCTACTCAAATATATACCGACGATGGAAATACAGATAAAATTCACTTTAAGCGAGGAATGATGCAGGGAGATCCCATATCACCACTGTTCTTCAACTGGGGCATTAACCACATCCTCAACGAGTTGACGGTTAGAAATGTTTCAGGGAAATACGGCTTTCAGCTAACTCCTGACACCAAACCACTTACAGCCCTATGTTTTGCTGTGATCATAAGAAAAGACGAGCAAGCAGCATCTGCCCTTGTGACTAGTGCTATCCGTCACCTTCAAGAAATTGGACTGAACGTCAACACAGTGAAATCCAATGCTATTATAATTAAAAACGGAAACCTTCTACAGGAGGAACTGATTACCACTGCTGGATCAATTATGAGCATTGGGGCGGACGAAGAGATTAAATACCTTGGTGCAACATTTAGGGACACAATAGTATTTAATGAAACACAGGTTCTAGAAAAATTAAAATTTAATCTTGAAAAGCGTACCTCTACTCACTTGCTCCAGCTTAGTCAAAAACATACAGTTATAACTCAGTTTATTGGGCCCACTTTGATCTATCCTTTCCAGTCGGTTTCAATAGAGAAAATTCCAAAGGTATGGCTCCAGAAAGCAGATAAAATGATCAAAAGTGCTGTAAAGGAAATCCTACAACTACCAAATGACACCCCAAACAGTATGCTGTACACCAGCACAAAGTTTAAGGGATTATCAATAATACGTGCAACTTGGGAAGCTTATCTTCAACAATTAAATATTAACAGCAAACTTGAAAATCTAGATGATGAACATGTAAACGTTGTTCGCAATTTTGAAGCCATAAGAACTCGATACCTCACAGAGTTGCATATACCAGAGGAGTCCTCCACAAACTCCGTTAAACAACTTAGGGAGAAACTAAGACGCCAGAAGTTTGAAGCCTGGTGTGCATACCCTCAGAAAGGAAGAGTTCCTGCTGCCAACACTTGGATTTTGAAACGTAATGGATTATCCAGCTCAGAATGGCGTGACATGTTGAAGATGACAGCTTTGGTGGTTCCAGTACGTTCACTTCCGGGACGCTCCACGGGTACAAGCCACTGCAGACACTGCAGTGAGATAGAAACTTTACCGCATGTACTCGCGAATTGTCCTCAGGAAGAGTTGCTGCGAATAAAGCGTCACAACACCATAAGAACTCTGCTTTCCAATGCTTTGCGAAGCACAGAATTAGAAGTCCACGAAGAAGTACACTGTGTGGCTGACTGTGGCAGTAACCGTCGAATTGATGTCATTGCTATCGACAGGAAGAAAGGGGCAGTTGAGATCTTATATCCCACAGTGAGGTTTGAGACATCCTTAGACCAGCTAGCAGAATTGGATCGTGAAAAGAAGAAAATATATGAACCCACAATTCCATTCTTCAATACCTCATATAATATCATCAACATCGTGGTCACAGGCCTATTCTTCGGAGCAAGGGGCACAATACCAAAATCATCTGTGCAATGGAGACAACAATATAAGCTCCCTAAACAGCTACAGAACGACCCTCGAATCTTGGCGGGTCATTTCGGTATCGTTCCCTGATACCAACGTCTCGGTTATGGCTCCCATTGAAATTTCTGTTGGCGCGCGGTGAACTCGGCTGACCACGCCAACTTCCCCTTTTGCGCAAACCCATCTCTCAAAGGTGCCACTAAGATCTCTTGACCTCCGGGCATATTTCATTTCTCCGCGAACCATAATCTAACTCACGTTCCCAGTTACTACTTTCAAAAGCTGACACAAGATCTATTAATTTTGTAATATCTTTCGGTCTCGCTACAATCAGGTAATTTGTAATCTGCTGTGGGAAATGTTGAATAATTTGCGAAATAAAATCCGATTCGCTTACAGGAGGATCGGTTATTTCCCCGCGATCTATATCCGCTACCATAATTCCTCCTGTCTTCTCTACGGTAATACTCATCGTCGGAACCGTGGGTTCTCCACTGGGTTTCTGGAATAAGGGTACGGACGCCTTCCCTCTCTCTCGCTCCAAAGTACCCTCTGCCTTTTCACAAAAGGAGGCCTGTTACCTACGGGGTTGTTATCCCTGATAGCAATCTTTACAACCGGTTCCGTTTCTACATGCACATGCTGGATAAATAAGTGTTCGTCTCCTATATCTGACTCATTTAACATTCCAACAATCTCTCTTTCTTTCATGTTACGAGCAAACGGTACTGCTATTATCTTTCCACCTTTATTTAAACTCAAACTTTCATTTGCAAAATCTACGACCGCCTTCAGGTCGTACAACATGTCACATCCAATAATGGCATAATGGGTTCTCGGGTTATGTCAATAATGGCGTCACAAATCAAATTATCGATCACTAAAAATATGTACTCAAATATCTCCCCGCCAATTTCTAAGCATAGCATGGTCTGCAGTTTAAATCTTTGCGCCGTTTTGCCTCCGCCTACCTTGCAAACCAAATTAGAAGTAGGTAAAGTCATCAGGAACAAAGCCAGCAAGGTCGGGAGGCCGGAATGAAAGAAAAGCTGACCGAGTCATACCAATTGACCAGGAAACAAACGCGACAGTTAGAAGAAACATTAACTAAAAATGCAAACACCTTCAGTAAATTACCCGGCAGATGCAAAGCGTATAAACACAGTTTAGAGGTGAAGGACGTGAAAGCTTATAATTACAGACAGCGGGAACTAACATTAGCCATACAGATACAGGCGAGAGCTATTATCAATCAAAGCTAGGAATACTTAGAATCTCAAATTCTGATATAATTAGTCCCGTTGTTTGGATAGCGAAGAAGGATGGCAGTTTAAGAAAAACATTAGATGGACGGGGGGTAAATAAATGCACACTTCCTGACTATTTTAGGAGCGAATCTATCGAGCAGTTGACTGCTAAGATGACCAGGGGCCGATATATTTCCTCGATTGATTTAATGGCGTCATATTGGCAAGTTGAGCTAAAAGAAGAGGTGAGGAAATACACCAGTTTTAATTTTGTAGGGATACAACTAGAATATACTGTCTACCCTTTCGGAATGCGTACCTCGGGAAATGGTTTGCTTCGGGCCAGAAATGAAATTTTAGGGCATGCCACGAGGACGTATTTGCTCCAATATGTGGATGACTTCTTGATCATAGATAAAAATTTTGACGAGCACGTGAAACATGTGGATTACGTGTTGACGAAACTTCGGGAAAATGGTATGACGTAATCTAAATTCTGCGTAAAGGAGGTAGAATTTCTGTGGTACATAATAAATGAAAAGAGGCTAAAACCTGACAAAAAGAGAATAGATGCCATCATGAATATTCCGCCCCCTAGAACGGTTAAACAAGTTAGGAAATTGAATGGCGTCTTAAACTATCAGGCGAAATTTATTCCACAATATGCCAGTATAATGGAACCTATAAGGGAATTATTGAGAAAAGGGGCGAAATGGCATTGGAGTGCCACCCAGCAGAAGGCATTCGAAAAGATTAAGCAGTTGTTTGCAAACTCTATACTACTTGAGAGGCCTAGGGACGGGCTTCCTTATGAAATTTACGTGGATGGTTCATGACAAGGATTTGGAGCTATACTAGGGCAGAGGTCCGCTCCAAACCAGTTCCATATTATAAGTACGGCTTCCAGGGGGTTGAGCCATGTAGAGAGAAATGCTTCGGTGACAGAAATCGAGATTTGTACGATATATTTTGCCATTCAGCGATTTAGAACTTACATATACCGCAAAAAGGTAAATATATTCTCTGACCACATTAGTTTGTCTTTTCTGCAGAAATGTACGTATATTAGTTCAAAGATTTGTAGGTACGCTCACGAAATACTGATGTATAATGTGGAAATCCTACATATACCGGGAAAAATGAATACGTTCAGTGATATGTTATCGCGATTGACCCATCATGCAGAAATACTCGATTGTATGGGTGGAGCGCAAAGAGAAATTAAAGTGTTGAAACTAGAGATACCAATGGATAGGGGATTAAAGGAGAAATTAAAGAAAATCAGCGAATTGCAGAGAAAAGACTGTAAGTTGGTCAGTTTAATAGTCAAAGCGCCGGAAATAGATGGACAGGTGGAAGGTAGTTTGGGAATGAAATAAGAAGTATTATATAAAAAGCATGGAGCCATTAACCCAAAGTGGAAGACATACATTCCTGGTAGCCTGGAAAAAGAAATTATTACGACGTTCCACAAAGCGTTATGTCATTCAGGGACGGACCGGACGACTGCTACTATTTTGGACAATTTGTACATCCCTAAGCTAAGACGAAAGGTAAGGCATGCGGTTACGGTGTGTGACGTATGTCAGAAAGCGAAGCCACTGCAAGTCGCGTATGATTACGAGACGAACACAATCCTACGAGACAAACCTAGATCCTTAGTTACGGTGGATTGTCATGGTGAGTTACCCCGAGGAGCGTTTGGATATAGATACGTCATAGTATTTGTAGTCGTGTTCTCAAAGTTCGTTAAGATTTACCCGATTAAAAAGATCGATAGTGCCACATGTTTGAATAAATTGCTAAAGTATTATATTCCCCAGATCGGAAAAATGGACGCATTACTAGCAGATAACGCTACCATGTTTACAGGAAAGAAATTCGTTAACACATTGAAAGAACAAGGTATCAAACTTTACCACTGTTCGCGTTATCGGCCGAATAGCAACACAAACGAGAGAACCATGAGAAATCTATCGGTGTATCTGCGGGTATCCTGTAGTAATCAACAGACGAAATGGCCAGAGATGATACCGACAATTGAAAAGATATTAAATGAATCGGTAAATCAAGTCACGGGATTCAAACCGGTAGAGTTAATGCAAGGCAAACTCATTAACACGATGGGTGCAAACATACCGCGAACCCTTGATGTGGAAGGCGCCGTGAGTATGTCGCAATTAGAAATGATGAAATTGGCCGCGGAGCGGATGAGAAAGAGGGCGGATAGACGTAAAGAAAAACATAAGGCCAGAAAGAGGAAAAAGTGGGAATTACACAAAGGCGATCTCGTATTGGTGAGAAACAAGATACTTTCTAGCACCATAAACAAATATAACTAGCGTATGGTACTTTTATACAAGGGTCCGTATAAGGTAACAGAGGAATACGGAACTGACACGTACTTGCTTATGGACCTGAACAGCGGTAAACTAGGGGGAAAATGGCATAAGCAGCTACTACGTCCGTATCTTCAGGACGTCAGAACCGAAAAAGAACAAATAAAGGAAAGAGCATGCAAAAGCACATAAAGAATAAGTATTCAAGGTAATATACGCCCGAGGCAGCATAATCATTTTGAAAGATATGGAAATACAGAATAAATTATTTCAGAGGTCTAATTACTTATCAAAGGGAGACCGAAGATGCGGGAAACAGTAACGAGCAACAATTAAGATAAAAATACAAAAAAATAAGAAATAAATAAAATAAATTAATAATGGTTTTAAAATACGCGCGAAGCGGTATATGAGTTTAAAAAGACAGATGAAGGAACAATGGTGAACTTGGAAGGATATAGGTGAAGATAGGTAGAAATAAGTGTAAAATCAGTAGCTCGTAAGTGTGATGAGATTGGCAGTACAAAATGTCATTATGTGAAATATACTTGTTAAAAATTGAGGGACCCTGGAAGACATTGAACCCTTGTGTTTACGTTGGCCAGGTAGACTAGAAGAATCTGTGTCAGTGACCTACATGTGTGATAGTACAAGGGAGAAAAGTGAAAGACCAAGACAGGTAACTAACCAGAAAGTAAAGGGATGCTACGAGGAAGTGGAGATTCCTATTTGTAAGTTAAGCTGAAGTCTGAACTTGGTAGGAAAAAGAACTTGATAACCAGAAAAAACGGAGAAATCTCTCAAAGTTATTCCTGTTTTTCTTGTTACAAAGTACGGCGCATTTGAGACGGGAACTTCTATGTATATTTGTAATTTTAGAATCAGAATGTAAATATGACTTTTAGGTATAAGTATAATTTCGTATTATAAATTGTTCAAAGAAGTTGCCTCTTGAAAGTATGTTGACCTGAGTACATTTCTGAAGGCCAGAGGACAAACATCTTTTGTCATCTCGCGCCGAGGGATGTTTTGGCTAAAGTCCAAGGACACAGCTGGGGAAAATGCACCCCTCCCCCATAACGGGACTAGAGAGAAAGTGCGGGGGTGTGATACATAAATAGGAAAAATTGGAGAGAACGGGGCTGTCTGTTGCGATGCTGCTACCGGGGTGAACCTGTATCGCGAATATGAATATTTTCGCGCCAAAAACGTCGATGTGTGAAAGGCGACAGAGATTAGCGTAAGGTGAAGTAAATAGCGATCTTAAAACGCAATACCAGAAACTCGCTCAGGTCTGTACTTCGAGGCAATGATGTGGTGGAGAATAAAGTCAGGAAACGTCTGTGCTGTATTTGTCATCTAACCTCGCGCCTGAGAAATATCCTACTCATGCCTACCTAAATCCCGGCACCAAATTCCATACAAAATCAACGTAGCGGCGTACAGCGCAGAGGCAGCTACTGCACCGGATGAGCTACCGAGTATTTCATGTGACAGAAAAGAGACTGTCACAAAAGTGGCACCCAACGTACCCTGTTACAAGTGGCTTCCCAACGTTGTTACACCCTGATGGGTAACCCCCTCCCAGAAGGATGGGTGAGGCGAATGGATCCAAGGGGTGGTCGGAACGTTGCCACGACAGAGCAGAAGGCAGGGTCCCACCCAAGGGGGGGGGGGGGGTGGGACTCGGAAACCGGCTCCCCGCACTCTCAGCCTTCCATATCCGAGATTTCCAAAGAACATGTGTTCCCCCTGCTGTGCTGCTGCCGCGATGTTTCCAACCGTGCTGAAAACCTCCTAAAGGGATGAAGGTCGAAATGAAACGAAATGCAGGGACAGGAAATTCGGAGGATATGGAAATCCTTCCCAGCATTCGCCTGGCGACCCGTGGAAACTTCCAAGAAACCCTATGGGTCAGGAAGGTCGGCCATGGGAACTGAACCCGCGACCTCCCGAATGTGGGCCGCAGACATTACCGCCTGAGCCATCCCCCTCGGTTTTTAAAGCATGTTATATAATGATTTAAATGTCTGCCTGTAAACCTAACTTTCTATAAACAATGTTTTGCTTGCATAAAAGGGTTGACAAGAAACATTGAAGACAGGCCTCAGGAATCTTCAGTTGCTACTCTTGCTGCAAAAGAGTAGAAAAAAGTGAAGGTGCTTTAATGTTTTAACTATCGTTTAAACAGCAAAGTCAGAAACTGTTGTTTTACCTTTGTAGTTTGTAAACTGTTTTTGTCGGATTTCATTTATTGGCACACTCTCATACGTGGGCGTCGCGAAGGGGTGGCAAGGTGGGGGGGGGGGCCACGGCCCCTCCCTGAAAGTTGGTCAACTTAATGTGCAATCAATTACTGACTATTAAACTACTATTTTAAAAGATCAATTTTTATTTAACACAAATTAATTTGGTTATATGCAACAAATATTATAAATTTTGACAATAAAATAGTGAATTAATACTATCTGATTGCAAATTTCAAACATGTGCCCCTCCCTGGAAAAATGTCTGCCGACGCTCATAGTCTCATATTCAAATTGCTCCACGCGTTTCGGTATAAATCAATGGCATTTTGTATACCTCATTATAAACAACAGGATAAAAATTACGGGATTAAGTCTTGTTAGCATGCTAAGTTGCGGCTCTGTTAAACAATAATAATGTTGTGTAAATTTTTAAGCAAAAAATATAATTTTAATATGTAATTATGTTGTCTTAATAGTATAGTGATTAAAAACTCATGACTACAGTTTAATTAATATTAATTTTTTCAAAGAATAGCCGCATCTTGAGAGCATTTTTTCAAAACAGTTAACACATTAACTGGAACTAATTAAAAATATTCATTACATTTGGTATTCATATTACATATTGAGCCTTGTAGCGGGTATTATTTTATAAACTTTTGTAGCACTGTTGATCTAGCCCCGTGCTGAGGCGTTCTACGTCTCGCCGCTCCTCACTATCTAGTTGCTCGGCCAGCCATCGGGTCCATATTTTATTCTGGCGTATCTAAGGGCGTATAGGTGCAGAGGAATAAATAGACGAGTACGGAAATATGGAAATGGTGCTTGAGGCTGTTGGCGGGCGCCGATTTGTGATGCTGCCCGTTGTTACTGAGTCACCCCCTCAGCACCTCACAATTTCTGTAGAATCGAAGGGTGAAGTCGAGGTTTTCCTTGGGCCGCTCTTGCATGTAGACTCTTATCTATATCAGGGGATGGGAACGTCCTGGATATGTTTCTTTTAGGAAAACACACGACTGCGTATTTAAATATCTTTATTCTAAAAACTATCTTAAGTTCACTCGCTACTGGGTTTACATGTATACAAGAAGTTGTTTGCAGTAGTACGCCGAAAAATGTTGTTTGTTCTGCGCAGTCTTCACACACCCGTCTTCAACGACATCCAAGTGAGTTGTGTCCCTTTCTACTGTTCTATCCGCTTACCTGGAAATTTACCCATTTGTTTAGAAGTCATTCACCTAAACGGTACCATTAACTGAGCCTGTGCTAATGGCTTGGGGTGAAAGAATCCTACCCTCACTTTGTACGGACAGTTTCATGCTTCAAATTTTACTGCAGAAGGATACATTTTATGTAGTTTCTTCGTTCTACAGTGATTGGATTTCAAATAATAAAATATTGTGCTTTTAAGTACCTGTTTTATATTTTATCTAAACAAACAGCTGTGATAATTTAGTGTTAGAATAATTAGGGTCCCCCTCAGTCATTTCAAATGGATCAACCTGAAATTTGTATTTTTGAAAGTTCACAGGTGGATATCCTTTACGATCCAAATTAGAGGCAACTTTCATTCGACAAAAATGTTGCTATTTTACAATAGGTATCAACAACAATATATCTGTGCCTTGGGTATATCTGTAAGTATTTGTTCCCTGTATTTTACATCTAGGTACAATGGCGGAAACATATCTTGTGTCTGCTACCACCTGGAATGTACTCACGCTTGGGTTAAAGAAACTAAATGACACCCTTCTTTGTCATACAGGGTGGAGGGGAAGTCAATACATTCCTTCTAATGTGCTTTATAGAAGCATTACAAACAAAAAGTCGAATGTCATTTGTTCTTTATTCTTTCTAAAGAATAAATGGTTTTTGATCCAAATTGATTGCGAAATTCCACAAGAATATACGAAGATAAGAGTTTGTTACTTGTAAAACGCGTTGAGTAACTTATTTCTGACATAGCTTTGGCAGTAGTTATGGCACATCACACAGGGTTTCGAAATAATTAATCACTCAAAAGACGTGAAAGAATGCTACGTGCAGCTCCCGCAGACGTGTAGCATGTTGACAATGTTGCGTTGAGGTTGGTCAAGGAATTGACCTGGTTTATGGATGTAAACATTTCAGGCACTTTCGCTTTCGTCTAATGTTTAGGGAGCTAACGCTTGTGATTGGCCTACACTCGTACAGTAAACACCGAACGACAACGTATAGTATTTGTTTATGTTCTCAAGACGCACAGTTAGGAAGTTTGTTTATGTACTGAGCTAGGGAAAGTGCCACCCATACAATCTGCTGTGTTACCAGCTTGTTTTTGACTAAACTAGAATATCTCCGTAGGAAATGGTCAAGACAAAAACGTAAGATACAAAATATGTTCCAAATATCAAGATCTACCACTGGTTTAAATTAATGTAATGACTTCCCTTCCACCCGGTATCGTCTTCTTTTTCTGCTTCTTCACGGTTTAGAAATTTTCTTAGTCTATTCCGACTCAAAAGTGCTGCTGCTGCTTCCATCTTATCCTAGGTTTTCCCAAGTCTCTTCTTCCTCGTGGCGAATAGTTGTATACTGCTTTTGGTATTCTGTTTTCAGTCATCCTTGTTAAGTGTTGTTTACAGCTTGTTCTATACTTCACTATTGTTGTATGTAGTTCCTCTACGTTTAATTGCTGCCTTATTTCCATATTATGTTTTTGTCTGTTCCTTAATATGTTGTATTGATTTGAGGTACCTCATTTCTGCAGCTTGTATTCTAGCCGAGTGTGTGTCATCATAATCCATGTTTGGGATCCATAAGTTACTGTAGGAACTGCTGTCGTCTTGTATAATTTTATTATATAGTCTTTTCTGGCTTTATTTTTCAAAGTTCCTCGAAGTTCTTTAGTGTTCCTGTTGTATAATTAAACTTATTTAGATTATTATTAATATCTATATGATATTTTGTAGCCTAGAAAGTAAAATTTTGTCACTTGTTCTATTGTTTTGTTTATTAGTATTATCTTTGACCAAACCGGATGAGAACCGTTGAAAGACATCAGATGATATGTCCATATTATATTGTTTTGATATTTCTTTTCATTTACATGCATTCTTGCAGTTCATCTCCTGTATTTCCTATTAAAATCTAGTAATCTGTGAAGGCTAATGTGTTATATTGCTATATATATCAACGTAAAAAGTAAAGTGAACACAAAGAGAGATACTATCTTAGGTAAAAATAAAGTCACCCTATAACAAAAAATATTCAACATGCGCTGCACTCCTTTTCGCTGGTCATTTACCCCGAGCACATAGTCTAGAATGTTTGCTGACACCTTTCAAGAATGCTGAATCCTTGTAACACGAATATGACGTGGGCTGTACAGAAAGCATCTTTCTTACAGCTTGAATCCTATTTCAAAATATTGTATTCTTCGCTTTGCCTATTTGAGGCTACTTGTTTTAAATCTCACTTGGGAGGACGTTTCAGTTAGATAATAGGTTCCTTCAATGTCTGCTGGGAACAGCCTTGTCCCACAACACAGAACTGTGATGTAGGGGTCAGCTCCGCGAGGGCATCAAGACCTCAAGGTCTCCCTGATCTTAGCTACGTTGTGGATCATTCACTTCATTCCAACCAGTGCTGCATCTAAGATCTCTGGAGATTAGGGATACGTTATGACCTCACTCTTCCGTCATTTGACAGATCTTCAAGGTCCAAGCATACGGAATACAGTCTGTAATGATAACTGTTGCGCAGAGAGTTGTACCATCAGTTCCAACGGGCTCATGATAACAACAGTTGATGCCTATAACTATTTATGTTGATCCTATAACTATGGAAGAGTTAAACAATGTTTTAAGTCAGAGCAAATATGTAAAACCCCGGGTATACATAATATGAATATAGACCTTATTAAGTATACGACAGAAGGAGTAAAATTAAGATTCCCAAATGCTATCAACTTATGTTGGAAGATTAAACACATACCAGAGGAATCAAAGATTATGCTTAAAATAAATTTATCCCTCTGTACTAATTATAGACGAATAAAGATGTTAGTATCCGCATACAAAATATTCGCTAAAATTGCAACCCGACGTTTAAACGTTATACCTTAACCCTTGCTCTTAGAAAGCCAAAATGAATTTCTTAAATATATGTCATGTATAGGCTCTATTTATACCCTGCAATAAATAGTATGACAGAAAAAAAACGAAAATATGGAAACATATATTATTCATTGACTAGTAGAAGGCCTTTGGGATATGATGGAAAAGAAAGGAGTACTGCACATTTAGTAGAAATAAACAAAAGGAAATGTATATAGGAACTACCATAAAAACTGATGTAATGAATAATATTAGCAGCCGCAGATTAAAAATAAATCAAAGGTTCAAGCAGGGATGTCCATTGTCCCCAATTTTATTTAATGTCTGTGTAGACGATACCGTCAGTAACAGGCAGAATAGTTCTAGTAATGGGCAAGCAATGGACTCTATACTATACGCAGACGATCAAGTACTTATTCCAGAATCAGAGGATGTCCTACAAATAAAAGTACATATATTAAGTAATACATTATTAGAATCTTACAATTTAAAAACATCTACAAATAAAACTAGAGATTTGGCATTTAAAGGAAAGGAGCACGTTAAAAGCAAGATTGTAATAAATAAGAAAACTATACAACAGGTGGCAACATTTGACTTCTTGGAATCAGAATTAACCGCTGTATTAGAAGAGAAAGATACTGACAAGAAGTTAAATAAAATCAGTATCATGTGCGTACAATAAAGAGAACCCTTAGAAGGAAAACTAGAAGAGAAACGCAAATTAAATGTTATAAGACAGTGGAAGTACCTATATTCAAGTGAACCATGGGCATTAAACAGAAAACAGAAAAGAAAAATTGAATCAGCAGAAATGAGATTTTTAAGATCAGTGGCTGGATACTCTGCCAGATTACAAAACAAATGAATAAATATGAGAAGAATTGAACATGGTATTTAACTTAATAGAAAGGATTAAACAGAACAAAGAAAGCTGGAGACGACATGTACAGAGGATCAACAAGGACAGATTCCCTGCGTTTCAATCAGTAAAATAAACATAGGAAGACCGAGAAGGAGATGGAGAGATGATATTGAGTGATGGGGACCGAAAGGATCCATGGATCCAAACTTGGAATATCGGTTACAAATGAAACGGAGTACCACGCAGTACACCTTACAAGAGACTCCCAGGACGAAGAGACGAAGTGAAGGAGGTTATGGCTGCAGCCAAACAGGCCACAGAGACGTAGGGAAGTCGCTAACAGCTCAAGGATCTAAAACCCATCCCACTCCTGGACTAGGTGCAGCCCTCTAGTGTCCACTGGAACTACTCTTTCCTTTGCGTAATGACAAGCTCGAGAAATAGAATGAAAGGGAAACTATGCAAAGGGAGCTGTGGTAGATGAGAAACCTCCCCAGCTTCGCCTACCAGCCAGGGAAAACCATGAAAAACCAAGGGCAATGTACGATCGACGGGAATCGAATCATGGATCTCCCGGATACGAGCCTCACATGTTACGACGGAGCTATCTCGTTCAACAATACTCTGTTCCTTCCAAGAGAATGTGGCTGTAAGGAACGTAAGGCTGTAAGGAACATTTTTGGCATCAACAACTCCAACGTTTTCTGAGAAAGATTACGGCTAGGGTTTCAAGATGTCAACAAGACTTTGGTCTCTTAGAAAACGTACGCTGTTGTGTGCAATGCTGGGATACTAATATTGCGCGAATTGTCGTCTTCTAGTCGTCTTCTCTCAGAAAAGGCTGGAGTGTTGATGTCAAACACATCCTTACAGTCAGATTCCCGTGACAGGAGTACAGTAGTGTAGTTAAGGGGGAACGTAGATAAAAATTATCACCTCGTGTAGTAAATATTAATGTTTGTTTACATGCTATGAAGTGCTTTCAGAACTTGTTTATACATATGAATTGTATTATGTTTTTTGTTATCTAAAACCAATAAGGCGCATTTTCCCAAAAGGGGCTTGAGATATTTCATTTAAAATGTTTATGAGTTATCTTGAATATACGACGTATAATTCTATGGAACAGAATTTTTATATGTATCACGTATTGTTTTTACACACAAAATAACATGTTACTTTGACATAATTGTTGAAAATCCATTCGAGTAAAATGTTACCAACGTTTAACTAAAATATTTATTGAAATTCTGTCTGTTCCACAAGATTATACAGAGGACCTTCACTATCAAACTGCCAAATATAATAACTGTACATACAACAGCTTTGGAGAAAATGTAGCTTCAAGATGAAAAACGTAAACTGTAGGAAAGTTGAGTTGAATATTTGCTTTGATTTTCATTGGTGTTCATGTGTTTCAAATGTAAACACTTCAAAACAAAGCAAGCTCAATTAAACGCATCTCGCCATCTTTATCATAGACTTCTAAAAGCGTATAAAGAATAATTTCAGGAAAGTGACAGCCAAAGCATAGTATTCATTGTTATTTAAATATGTTTATACGTATATGTAGAGCAATGACAGAAGTGTGAAAGTTCAGGAATACAATCTCAATAGTGCAAACTATTTTTAATGAAAAGAAAAGAAAATGAAATTTTTGAAAAAATGTTACCTACAGCTGCCCTTGGTGCATATAGATCTGTTTATGAAATCATCGTGAGCTTACATGTACTACTGTCCTCCCCTTCAAAGAGCAGAACACCTCAAGATGTGTTCTCATCTGGTGCATATAGTGCTTACCTTAGTTAACTTTGGTTGAAAATCTATTGTGTCTGACTGCAGTTATGTGGTAGTCCACACAGGAGAGCCATCGAGAACGGTAAGTCCCATGTAACAAGTCTATTGAAATACCACTAGATGGCAGCATACATTGATTCAACCAAAGAGCTACTCCTGAAAGATGCAGAAAAAGTTACAAAAATATGATTACACGTTATCAGTCTTCTGCTTGATAAACATACCTAGGATTCAAATAATGGCATCCTGTTAACTGTATCTATAGTGGAATGGTCACCGTTGTGGCCTCTCAACCCAGATGTGTGCGATTCCCGATTGGGATGCGTGCTTTTGAAATAGAATCATACCCTACCCACCGCGGTCTGGAAGTAGGAATGTGAGGTATTTCATAATAAAAGTTAACAAAAACAAGAATCTGTAGTCGAGTTATAAGATATCAGTAGACTGCCTCTGTGGTCTAGTAGCCAGCTCTCTGGCTTTCCAGTACAGAGACGCCAAATTCCATTTTCTATTGGGGTGCAAAATATTTCCATTAACCGGAATCATTCTCTCCCTATCCGCCACACAATCTGAAAGTACGAATGGGGGAGTAAGTTGAATAATAGTAGTAGTAGTAGTAGTCGTAGTCGTAGTAGTCGTAGTAGTAGTAGTAGTAGTAGTCGTAGTCGTAGTAGTCGTAGTAGTCGTAGTAGTAGTAGTAGTAGTAGTAGTGGTAGTAGTAGTAATAGTAGAAGTAGTAGTAGTAGTAGTAGTAGTAGTAGTAGTAGTAGTAGTAGTAGTAGTCGTAGTAGTAGTAGTGGTAGTAGTAGCAGTCGTAGTCGTAGTCGTAGTCGTAGTAGTAGTAGTAGTAGTCGTAGTCGTAGTAGTAGTAGTAGTGGTAGTAGTAGTAGTCGTAGTAGTAGTAGTAGTAGTAGTAGTAGTAGTAGTAGTCGTAGTAGTAGTAGTAGTAGTAGTAGTCGTAGTCGTAGTAGTAGTAGTAGTGGTAGTAGTAGTCGTAGTAGTAGTAGTGGTAGTAGTAGTAGTAGTGGTAGTAGTAGTAGTAGTAGTAGTAGTAGTAGTAGTCGTAGTCGTAGTAGTAGTAGTAGTAGTCGTCGTCGTAGTAGTAGTAGCAGTAGTAGTAGTAGTAGTAGTAGTAGTAGTAGTAGTCGTAGTAGTAGTAGTAGTAGTAGTCGTAGTAGTAGTAGTAGTCGTAGTAGTGGTAGTAGTAGTAGTCGTAGTAGTAGTAGTGGTAGTAGTAGTAGTAGTAGTAGTGGTAGTAGTAGTAGTAGTAAGTAGGTAGATTAGGACAGAGCTGGCGCACTTTTTTATGGGCAAGATGCCCGCCATACGCAACCTAAGGATTATTATGTAGGAGGGTAGAGGGGCGCAGGATGTAGGCGTTTGAGGCTGACTAGGGATAATGTTTAAGGCAGTACATGTATGTTTATGAGCGTCCATGGTAGTTGAGTATGTCGTTCACTATATCGATGCAAACCGCCTAACGCAAGAGATTTCTATCTTGATTGAATATGTTACCCCAACATGACACCTCGCCCCACATAGTGGCCCTAACCTAGCCTAAGCCTCATACTTCTACTCGTCTAACCTATCCTAACCTAATCTAACCTAGCCTAAGCCCCTTACTTCTACTCGTCTAACCTAACCTAACACCTCATCTAATGATTTATTCTTCATCCCTTTTGCTCATCTAATCCCTACTCTTTTTACTATATGGTCTATCATAATTTCACATAACCTAAGCATCATATTCTAACCTAACCTAACCTAACCTAACCTAACCTAAGCTAACCTAACCTAGAATAAGCCTCATACTTCTACTCGTCTAACCTATCCTAATCTAATCTAACCTAGCCTAAGCCCCTTACTTCTACTCGTCTAACCTATCCTAATCTAATCTAACCTAGCCTAAGCCCCTTACTTCTACTCGTCTAACCTAACCTAACACCTCATCTAATGATTTATTCTTCATCCCTTTTGCTCATCTAATCCCTACTCTTTTTACTATATGGTCTATCATAATTTCACATAACCTAAGCATCATATTCTAACCTAACCTAACGTTACTTAACCTAAGGGAGCGCAAACCTTCCTATTTATTAACCTAACTCAACCCAACCTATTTCATTCCTAGTTAACTTAAGCGTTCTATTCTTCTATAACCTATTCTGACCTTTGCAACATGTCGTTTCAGTCTTAGACATCCCACTTTCTTTTGGAGACGTTCCTCCAACAACTTTAGCTACCTTGAAGGTATTACACCCCCCCCCCCCCCCGACATGAGAATCCTAACGATTTCTTAACATTTCATGGTATGTTAGTGCTATTTTAGGAGTTGGTAAGTATTTTAGCCATTTTTGCGGTATTCTAGAGATTTTCAGGAATTTTTGCAGCTTCGTTGGTATTTTCTATGTTTTCACGTCGTTAGTATGGTTTAATGTTTTTTAAGGAGTATACGGAGCCCTTTTTAGCGATTTGTTATGCTTCATGACCACTTTCAATCCTTTTGTAAGTGTATGATGTTCTCGTCTAGAGAATTGCTTACACTCTTTCTAAGACTAACCTAACTTAACCACAAACCTCTTTACAGACATTTCTTCAACGTTATTTAACATTATACAGGCTTCTTTTTCTCCTCCCTCCGGCTCTTTTCGTAAACTAACATTAGAAGACGTTGTAACCTTGTTATTCAAATAGCTATTGTATCCGTCTTTGTACACTGTCCCAGTATGCTATACATGCAAACTTCATTTAAAGATTCTCTTGCATAATTCTGTAGGTTCTAATGGTAACACGTCAAACATTGCACACATTCCTTCTAAGACTAACCTAACCTAACCTATCCCACCACCACCACCACCACCACCACCACCACCACCACCACCACCACCACCACCACCACCACCACCCTAACCTAACCCAACAAAAAAAACCATCATCACCAGCGGCGCTATAACTTGCAAGACCACAAACATCTCCAGCACCAACACCTCCACCATCACCAGCGCCACAATAACCTACATCATCATCATCATCATCATCATCATCATCACCAGCGTAACTATATCCTACACCACCGTAATATTCTGCAGCTATTGTATATAGTATGTTTGACATTTTCTCCATATCTAACCTTACCTATTATTTACAGCTTTAGTCTGCTTTGATTTCTCCCTCCTTTACAGAGCTTTAAACTTCCACTAGATCTCCTAACCATTGATGTTGAAGTTCTTGTTACAGCTATTTTACCCTCGGTCACAGAATTGCATACAACTGTATGACTCTTTTCCTTGGTTCTGTATGTTCTGGCGGTAACATCTCGAGCACGACATGCAGTTTTCTAAGGCTAACCCTACCTATTATGATCTAACCTGCTTTTTAAGTGTTCTTTACAGCTTTATACAACTTTGTTTTTTCTAATCCTTTGTAGAGCTTAACCTATCACTAAACGATGTTTCATCTGCTGATGTTGAAGTACTTATAGCTCAGTATTTTAAGAGATATTGAGCACTATTTTTGATAGTATTTTAACACAATCTTCTGTTTATATAAAGTTAATGAGGGTATACTTACTTTAAGGTAGCAGGGTATACGCCTCTCCTCTTTTATCTGGGCTGGAGACCAGCACTAGAGTTAAAGTCTAGTGGCAGAGTTAACGCCTCCCTTTATAATTTTTATTTTTCTTCTTTCTTCGACAAGTATCATGGGAAGCACGGAGAAGCCTGGTGAGTAATTTTTTTATTTTTTCTTCTTTCTTCGTCAGACATCATTGGAGGCGCGGAGGAGTCAGTTCATTAAACTTTCATTTTCTACAGGAAACGTAACGGAGAAAATAATTATCTTGAGATCTAAGTTGCATACTCTTATGCACGGCTTGCAACGTTGTAATGCCCATACGCATACGTTGATATTCCATCCTCTGCAATTACTCTCTTGTCATCATGAGGCGACAGAGCTATTTTATTAGATTCAACTGTAGAGACATTATGACGTTGGGATAGGATTAAATTCATAGGGGTTCTTACGATTTTTAAAGTTTTAAGGCACTCCATGTAACTATCGAAGCTGATGTATTGCTTAATGGCGCTATGTTTTATGCCTTTGATCTTTTTTATCACAGAGCCATCAATATCGAGAGCATACATTTTAGGTCTGAGACCAACGAAACGGCGAATGATTTTACCACTCGCTTCATCTTTAAACTTTCCCAACACTTTCTTGTTTTGTGTAGAATAGCATATATGGTTAGCAGGATAGTCCGCTGTGTCCAGATGTTCAAGCATATGTAATTTATCCTGGTATATATCACCTGTAGTCACTCGATGGATGAAGGAATCTGTATCCGTATACAACAGTTTAAGATTCTCAGCTCCATAATATGGAAGTAACACATCATATTGATATGAATACATAAGCGTCTTGGAGATGTCTAGTACGCTCATACCAATGTATATAGGCTTGTTGAACACTATTTTACGAGAAGCCATATGAACAGCTGCAAGATTAGGACCGTATATAGTTCGATCGATAAATGTAGGCTTGGCTATCAGTTTTTCTAATGTTTTGCTGTTTGCTACAAGACGTATATCCATACGATTACGAATATTTTCCATTGTTTTTCCGAACATCGCATTATTGAATAGTTTATAAAGATCCTTCTCAAAATCATTTCTAGCTTGTTGTCGCAGACGGTTATTAAACTCGACGTAAGGTTTTAGCCAACACGACTGATGAAACTGAAGTGCTCGATGAATCTTTGTTAATAGTAGACCGTGACTAAGAGCTTGTTTCAAGGACATGTAATGTACCACATACTTCTTTCGGGATCCAAGATGGGCAATTAGTTTCTTTGAAGAGGATTCCCCCGGTTTCATACTCTCAGGCAGGAAGGGCAAATCATTATGAAGATCGTGGAGCTCGACAGGATATTCGACATCGACTTCTAAGATGTATCCAAGGGGGTCATCTTCCTTCAATAATTCCAGGTCTATGTCTTCAGGAGAAACCCATTTAAACCCTCCATAAGGAAGGGCCTTACACATTCCCCAGCCGTATTGGTTATTGGCGTCTTCGTATGTAATAAAATGAGAGGGTTTACGAGGATCATACTGCTCCATATATATGTTGTTAGCCTCCGCATACCGGTGAGAAACCTGACATAACCCTCCTCTTATGCCAGATTCAACCATGAGTAGCTGATCGTAATCAAGAAGCAATTCCAACTCGATTCCAGTATACAGCAGCATAGCATCCCATGTAAGTCCTGGAGAAGTAAAATAATGTCCAGGATCCACTTTATGAGTTTTCAGGGTTTGGTCTCTAAATGTCTCAAAGACATCCGCTAGGAGAAGAACATCCGAAACTAAGTACAGATCACTGTACTCACCAAGGTTTAGGACCTTAAAGTGCTTCCACACGTTTAGAGCGTGATCATAGTCCTCACTGCTGATTACTTCGCTGTTTAATCTGTTGTAGAAGGCATCCCTATGAGGCAGGCATGTATCGTTCAGGGCATCCCACGACGTTACGTAATCATAGGGAAATACCCCCTTACGTGTCATCAAACCAATATTCTCTGCTCCAAAGTACTTCGCTGTTTCAGGATACGTTTCAAGGTTTTTTGCAAGCTTCTCCAAGCTCGTACTGAGGAAGCGGAAAGTATCGACAAATCTGAGTTTAATATCCCCAACATACTTGGAGAATGATATATAACTTTCCTCTGAATTTGGTATAACCTCTACTCTTTCGCTAGTACACCCCAGTTCCTTAACAATGAAATGAGAGTCATACCCACTCAGGTTATGCATGAAGACAGGTATATAATTAGGTGTTTTACAAGCCAGGTCACATTTATTGTGTAAAGGTCCTCTGAACGCCCCGCTTATATGTGAGTGATCGCGAACCTTCCAATTATCTTCTGTAAATTCATGTTCACACAGGTAGCATATTGTAGAAGCATCGAATGATTCTTGTTCTTCAGCTGTAAGATTAAGAGGTTTAGCAGATTTGTATAAGTCGCTTATTTTATTGGCCAGATCCATCAAGCATTCCATAAACTTCTGTGCAGCGTCAGGCCCTCGGTAAACATATGGTTCAGTAGGAAGAGTTGTTTCTAGTTGTTCAACACTGGACGAAGGCTTCACATAAACACAAAAGCTCATGGGAGAATGACTTTGATAGGGAGTTGTGTAGGAGGTTTCAGGGTTAGAGGAGCAGGTATGGAGAGGGGTGAGAATGCATTCAAAATCGGCGTAGATAACATAGGGCAGTTTCAACATCCTCTCAACATTCTTGAATTTAACGATAGAGTTATCCTTTGTAGGCATAACGCATCTAGCAATACCATGCTGTCTACATATTTCGCGGTGCTCTTGCAATTTTTTCATTCCACTTTGCCCGTATCGGTCATCAAAATGGCTGAAACATCTTTTACATACATAAATTCGACCATCATGTTTGGTTTTCTGCTGACGAATAAGTCTTTCAAAATCCTTTATATAAGCATAGTGATATCTGTCAGTAGCATTACTCAACAGAAGGAGATCGCGATGATCATCTAATTCTTCATCAATCACCTTTATTGGAAACACTTCATGTTTATCATCCACTCCAAACACATTTATGGATATATTATTGAGTTTTTCAAATTTAGCGATTTCGCCCAAGCTCGTAGGAAATGAGACGCACGAGAAATCGTATTTTTCTTGGAGATCCTTATACTTGCTAACACGCTGAGCATCCTTTCGAATGAACTTAGCCAGAACAGCGTACATAAAGCATTTCTCATCGTTGTAGTTCTGAGGGTTTATACAGGCTTTCTTCGCATCCAAAGATGACGGTAGAGGAATATAGCTGCTCCCTCGAAGAAGATTATACTTGTTAATACGTAGTCGAACGCCATCAACACTCAGAAGAGCCCAATTACTGCCTTTCAACTTACTTTCCTCCATTTCAACACGAAGTTTCTCGAATTTTTTTTTCCAAGATGGCATCCAAGTCACTGTCTAAAAACACGGCATGATTACGCGTTTTGAAGGCCTTGTTAGTGATGTCCCCAACAGCATTCACAAACTTACATTCAGCCATAATGTTAATTTTCAAACTTTTATGAGCCCGCAGCTCCTTCTGAACAGCATGAATTATGCGCTGCTTAGCCTGCTGCAGGTATGAATTTAGATCCTGACTTGCAGGGCATTGGATGAAAAACGATTTCAGCCGATCCTGAAAAGCCGTTTCATATTCTACAACATCATCTTCATCAGGAGACATTAACAATAATTTATGCTTAGTAGGTTCGAATTTGACTTTCTTAGCATCTAGAGCCCTATCACAGCGCCCTTCATGTACATCCCTTCGATTTTCAGTACCGTAAACATCACCACAATGTCTACACTCGAAAAACTCCCCACATATCAGCTCATGCCTCTTCTTATGATAGTCGCGTAGAAAAATCTTTTCGCATTTACTGCACCTATAATCTGGTATAGCATTCAGAACCGATTCCATCATTTCACCACTCCACATTTTTATAATATGTAGTGGAACACTTGTAAATTATATAAATGAATAAATGCTTATAGCACTTTCCACTGACTCGCCTCGATAACTTATAAAAGCTATTGAACGGTAATCTCGCTAAGAGAAGCTGATGTGCTCGACTCGAAGGTTAATTACTGAATAACTATGTAAGCTCAAACAAACCCTACTTATTCCACTAGCACGTACCTTATAAATGACTACGCGATTCAAGATTAAGTTTGTATTTTTTAAAATATATATCATTAAACTACGTGAGTCAAGGATCAACTTGTTTCATTTTTATTTGCCAGTTCAACGTTAACATGCATTTCCCCTCATTTTTAAAGTTTAAACAAGGTAAATTATATTTCAACCACTGTATTTATAGAAATAAATGTTTATAATTTTAATACTTTCACGCTGCACACACACACACACACACACACACACACACACACACGCGCGCGCAAACTCATTGATGCCTGATTTCTCCTAAACTAAATGAGATATCGAAATGTGGTAAACGGTAATTATCTTATAATAAAACGACGCATCCTTGGTCTAATTTTGAAGATTGTCGGTGGCCTAGCGTTCGATCCCCGTGCAAATTATGAATTATTATTGGAATAACTCCTAAACTATTAGTGATAAAATCTTCGAATAAATTTTATTAAATTGGTATTGTTATAAGCTTTCCTCTGTGGTATGCTCGGGATCCTGGAGTCTTGGGTTCCAATCCTGATTTGGTAAATTTAATTATTTCGAGAACCGCTTGTGTTGGAAGACTGAAATAAACTTTATATGATAATACTTGTTAAGGACGATTATTTTATAACATGCTAGAGTTAACGTATCATAGGTTCGATCCCTATCTTGTGGAGAATTATTGAAATTTGCTCTATATCGCTATTTTTACACTTGGAATAGTAATGCAAAGACAAATTAGGGTAACTTGGCATATAAAATGATATACTAGACAATTTTATCCCTACGACTCATAGTTCGATTACCGGGACGGGGCAATCACTTCAAAGTCGATTTATTCGCGAATCAATAAAGTTAGCGTGATGAAATAAAAAGTTAAACACTTCAGCTAAACATCTGCTCTTGAATTATTGATAAAAATGGTAGCTTTTGACCTGTGGGGTCTAGTTCGAATCTCTAAGTGTCCATTTAAATACTTTGCAAACTAGGGTCTTAGAGATCTGTAATAAAGTTTAAATTGGTGTTATTACTTACAAAATCAATTATAAAATGCTGTTATTGAGAGAAACATTGCTTGTGTTGATTCTAGAAGCTTAAATCTTGCATAACACGGAAAAAGTCGGTTTAGATATAATTGACGGAGAATGCTGTTATTTTATTTAATATTTAAGGTAATAACGTCAAAATTACGCGTATATTTCTTGATAGCACGAAGGAGAATGAGAATATAATAATAATAAGAAGAAGAAGCAGAAGAAGAAGAACCAGAACAAGAAGAAGAAGAAGAAGAAGAAGAAGAAGAAGAACCAGAACAAGAAGAAGAGATTTTATTTTATATTTCAGCTAATAACCTTCAGTTCGCGTATATTCCCTGTTAGCATGAAGGAGAATGAGACTAGAAGAAGAAGAAGAAGAAGAAGAAGAAGAAGAAGAAGAACCAGAACAAGATGAAGAGATTTTATTTTATATTTCAGCTAAAAGCATCTTACTAATGGTGCAATCCGATAACATCTTTAGGGTCTTTCCGAAACACGAAAGAATGAGTATTTGTAATTTTTCCTGTCTGAACTTGTTTTTTGTAGACAGCACGTCGCCGGGACTCTTCGAGGCTACAATTTCTCCACTAATGTTATAAATCGACGCCTTTGCGTGAGGCTAAGGTTTTTTCCGTTAATGTGAGGACAATGTGATACTTTTACCTGATGGGACATGTTTTTAGAGAGGTTTACACCTGTGTTTGAGGGTAGAGTTTCTCAACTAATGACATGGTGACGATTTTACCTGTTGGGACACGTTTAAAAGAGGTTCAGTTGATAGATTGTAACATATAGTATGTTAGCGTGTTAAGACGCGTGCAAATAGGTTTATTTCGTGGTGATAGTTAAAATTAATGTCTTTGTTGTTGAAATGATGGTACTTAGAAACATAATCATCTTTTCATGTTTTAATTTGACGCTTGATTCGTCTTAAAGTGAATAAAAATGGAGAAAGAATTATAAAAATACGGGGTATTTGTTTCTTTAAGCGTTTAAATAATGTTTAGATGGTTCCATTACTGTCATCCGATATCGATAAAAGAAATGTTACTTAAAGATACATAACCGCCGTTTCGCGTCTTAATTTTTCTGTTGGATTCTTTTCAAAGTGCGTAAAAGACGAGAAAAAGTCATAAAAATAGGAAGGTTTGATGAAATATAGCAGAAATTTGGTTTTTTTTTTTAAGCGTTTAAATATTGTTTAGATGGTTCCATTACTGTCATCCGATATCGATAAAAGAAATGTTACTTAAAGATACATAACCGCCGTTTCACGTCTTCCGTTTCGCGTCTTAATTTTTTCTGTTGGATTCGTTTCAAAGTGCGTAAAAGACGAGAAAAAGTCATAAAAATAGGAAGGTTTGATGAAATATAGCAGAAATTTGGTTTTTTTAAGCGTTTAAATATTGCTTAGATGGTTCCATTACTGTCATCCGATATCGATTAAAGAAATGTTACTTAAAGATACATAACCGCCGTTTCACGTCTTAATTTTGCGAGCGCGCGCGCGCGCGCGCGTGTGTGTGTGTGTGTGTGTGTGTGTGTGTGTGTGTGTGTGTGTGTGCAGCGTGAAAGTATTAAAATTATAAACATTTATTTCTATAAATACAGTGGTTGAAATATAATTTACCTTGTTTAAACTTTAAAAATGAGGGGAAATGCATGTTAACGTTGAACTGGCAAATAAAAATGAAACAAGTTGATCCTTGACTCACGTAGTTTAATGATATATATTTTAAAAAATACAAACTTAATCTTGAATCGCGTAGTCATTTATAAGGTACGTGCTAGTGGAATAAGTAGGGTTTGTTTGAGCTTACATAGTTATTCAGTAATTAACCTTCGAGTCGAGCACATCAGCTTCTCTTAGCGAGATTACCGTTCAATAGCTTTTATAAGTTATCGAGGCGAGTCAGTGGAAAGTGCTATAAGCATTTATTCATTTATATAATTTACAAGTGTTCCACTACATATTATAAAAATGTGGAGTGGAGAAATGATGGAATCGGTTCTGAATGCTATACCAGATTATAGGTGCAGTAAATGCGAAAAGATTTTTCTACGCGACTATCATAAGAAGAGGCATGAGCTGATATGTGGGGAGTTTTTCGAGTGTAGACATTGTGGTGATGTTTACGGTACTGAAAATCGAAGGGATGTACATGAAGGGCGCTGTGATAGGGCTCTAGATGCTAAGAAAGTCAAATTCGAACCTACTAAGCATAAATTATTGTTAATGTCTCCTGATGAAGATGATGTTGTAGAATATGAAACGGCTTTTCAGGATCGGCTGAAATCGTTTTTCATCCAATGCCCTGCAAGTCAGGATCTAAATTCATACCTGCAGCAGGCTAAGCAGCGCATAATTCATGCTGTTCAGAAGGAGCTGCGGGCTCATAAAAGTTTGAAAATTAACATTATGGCTGAATGTAAGTTTGTGAATGCTGTTGGGGACATCACTAACAAGGCCTTCAAAACGCGTAATCATGCCGTGTTTTTAGACAGTGACTTGGATGCCATCTTGGAAAAAAAAATTCGAGAAACTTCGTGTTGAAATGGAGGAAAGTAAGTTGAAAGGCAGTAATTGGGCTCTTCTGAGTGTTGATGGCGTTCGACTACGTATTAACAAGTATAATCTTCTTCGAGGGAGCAGCTATATTCCTCTACCGTCATCTTTGGATGCGAAGAAAGCCTGTATAAACCCTCAGAACTACAACGATGAGAAATGCTTTATGTACGCTGTTCTGGCTAAGTTCATTCGAAAGGATGCTCAGCGTGTTAGCAAGTATAAGGATCTCCAAGAAAAATACGATTTCTCGTGCGTCTCATTTCCTACGAGCTTGGGCGAAATCGCTAAATTTGAAAAACTCAATAATATATCCATAAATGTGTTTGGAGTGGATGATAAACATGAAGTGATTCCAATAAAGGTGATTGATGAAGAATTAGATGATCATCGCGATCTCCTTCTGTTGAGTAATGCTACTGACAGATATCACTATGCTTATATAAAGGATTTTGAAAGACTTATTCGTCAGCAGAAAACCAAACATGATGGTCGAATTTATGTATGTAAAAGATGTTTCAGCCATTTTGATGACCGATACGGGCAAAGTGGAATGAAAAAATTGCAAGAGCACCGCGAAATATGTAGACAGCATGGTATTGCTAGATGCGTTATGCCTACAAAGGATAACTCTATCGTTAAATTCAAGAATGTTGAGAGGATGTTGAAACTGCCCTATGTTATCTACGCCGATTTTGAATGCATTCTCACCCCTCTCCATACCTGCTCCTCTAACCCTGAAACCTCCTACACAACTCCCTATCAAAGTCATTCTCCCATGAGCTTTTGTGTTTATGTGAAGCCTTCGTCCAGTGTTGAACAACTAGAAACAACTCTTCCTACTGAACCATATGTTTACCGAGGGCCTGACGCTGCACAGAAGTTTATGGAATGCTTGATGGATCTGGCCAATAAAATAAGCGACTTATACAAATCTGCTAAACCTCTTAATCTTACAGCTGAAGAACAAGAATCATTCGATGCTTCTACAATATGCTACCTGTGTGAACATGAATTTACAGAAGATAATTGGAAGGTTCGCGATCACTCACATATAAGCGGGGCGTTCAGAGGACCTTTACACAATAAATGTGACCTGGCTTGTAAAACACCTAATTATATACCTGTCTTCATGCATAACCTGAGTGGGTATGACTCTCATTTCATTGTTAAGGAACTGGGGTGTACTAGCGAAAGAGTAGAGGTTATACCAAATTCAGAGGAAAGTTATATATCATTCTCCAAGTATGTTGGGGATATTAAACTCAGATTTGTCGATACTTTCCGCTTCCTCAGTACGAGCTTGGAGAAGCTTGCAAAAAACCTTGAAACGTATCCTGAAACAGCGAAGTACTTTGGAGCAGAGAATATTGGTTTGATGACACGTAAGGGGGTATTTCCCTATGATTACGTAACGTCGTGGGATGCCCTGAACGATACATGCCTGCCTCATAGGGATGCCTTCTACAACAGATTAAACAGCGAAGTAATCAGCAGTGAGGACTATGATCACGCTCTAAACGTGTGGAAGCACTTTAAGGTCCTAAACCTTGGTGAGTACAGTGATCTGTACTTAGTTTCGGATGTTCTTCTCCTAGCGGATGTCTTTGAGACATTTAGAGACCAAACCCTGAAAACTCATAAAGTGGATCCTGGACATTATTTTACTTCTCCAGGACTTACATGGGATGCTATGCTGCTGTATACTGGAATCGAGTTGGAATTGCTTCTTGATTACGATCAGCTACTCATGGTTGAATCTGGCATAAGAGGAGGGTTATGTCAGGTTTCTCACCGGCATGCGGAGGCTAACAACATATATATGGAGCAGTATGATCCTCGTAAACCCTCTCATTTTATTACATACGAAGACGCCAATAACCAATACGGCTGGGGAATGTGTAAGGCCCTTCCTTATGGAGGGTTTAAATGGGTTTCTCCTGAAGACATAGACCTGGAATTATTGAAGGAAGATGACCCCCTTGGATACATCTTAGAAGTCGATGTCGAATATCCTGTCGAGCTCCACGATCTTCATAATGATTTGCCCTTCCTGCCTGAGAGTATGAAACCGGGGGAATCCTCTTCAAAGAAACTAATTGCCCATCTTGGATCCCGAAAGAAGTATGTGGTACATTACATGTCCTTGAAACAAGCTCTTAGTCACGGTCTACTATTAACAAAGATTCATCGAGCACTTCAGTTTCATCAGTCGTGTTGGCTAAAACCTTACGTCGAGTTTAATAACCGTCTGCGACAACAAGCTAGAAATGATTTTGAGAAGGATCTTTATAAACTATTCAATAATGCGATGTTCGGAAAAACAATGGAAAATATTCGTAATCGTATGGATATACGTCTTGTAGCAAACAGCAAAACATTAGAAAAACTGATAGCCAAGCCTACATTTATCGATCGAACTATATACGGTCCTAATCTTGCAGCTGTTCATATGGCTTCTCGTAAAATAGTGTTCAACAAGCCTATATACATTGGTATGAGCGTACTAGACATCTCCAAGACGCTTATGTATTCATATCAATATGATGTGTTACTTCCATATTATGGAGCTGAGAATCTTAAACTGTTGTATACGGATACAGATTCCTTCATCCATCGAGTGACTACAGGTGATATATACCAGGATAAATTACATATGCTTGAACATCTGGACACAGCGGACTATCCTGCTAACCATATATGCTATTCTACACAAAACAAGAAAGTGTTGGGAAAGTTTAAAGATGAAGCGAGTGGTAAAATCATTCGCCGTTTCGTTGGTCTCAGACCTAAAATGTATGCTCTCGATATTGATGGCTCTGTGATAAAAAAGATCAAAGGCATAAAACATAGCGCCATTAAGCAATACATCAGCTTCGATAGTTACATGGAGTGCCTTAAAACTTTAAAAATCGTAAGAACCCCTATGAATTTAATCCTATCCCAACGTCATAATGTCTCTACAGTTGAATCTAATAAAATAGCTCTGTCGCCTCATGATGACAAGAGAGTAATTGCAGAGGATGGAATATCAACGTATGCGTATGGGCATTACAACGTTGCAAGCCGTGCATAAGAGTATGCAACTTAGATCTCAAGATAATTATTTTCTCCGTTACGTTTCCTGTAGAAAATGAAAGTTTAATGAACTGACTCCTCCGCGCCTCCAATGATGTCTGACGAAGAAAGAAGAAAAAATAAAAAAATTACTCACCAGGCTTCTCCGTGCTTCCCATGATACTTGTCGAAGAAAGAAGAAAAATAAAAATTATAAAGGGAGGCGTTAACTCTGCCACTAGACTTTAACTCTAGTGCTGGTCTCCAGCCCAGATAAAAGAGGAGAGGCGTATACCCTGCTACCTTAAAGTAAGTATACCCTCATTAACTTTATATAAACAGAAGATTGTGTTAAAATACTATCAAAAATAGTGCTCAATATCTCTTAAAATACTGAGCTATAAGTACTTCAACATCAGCAGATGAAACATCGTTTAGTGATAGGTTAAGCTCTACAAAGGATTAGAAAAAACAAAGTTGTATAAAGCTGTAAAGAACACTTAAAAAGCAGGTTAGATCATAATAGGTAGGGTTAGCCTTAGAAAACTGCATGTCGTGCTCGAGATGTTACCGCCAGAACATACAGAACCAAGGAAAAGAGTCATACAGTTGTATGCAATTCTGTGACCGAGGGTAAAATAGCTGTAACAAGAACTTCAACATCAATGGTTAGGAGATCTAGTGGAAGTTTAAAGCTCTGTAAAGGAGGGAGAAATCAAAGCAGACTAAAGCTGTAAATAATAGGTAAGGTTAGATATGGAGAAAATGTCAAACATACTATATACAATAGCTGCAGAATATTACGGTGGTGTAGGATATAGTTACGCTGGTGATGATGATGATGATGATGATGATGATGATGTAGGTTATTGTGGCGCTGGTGATGGTGGAGGTGTTGGTGCTGGAGATGTTTGTGGTCTTGCAAGTTATAGCGCCGCTGGTGATGATGGTTTTTTTTGTTGGGTTAGGTTAGGGTGGTGGTGGTGGTGGTGGTGGTGGTGGTGGTGGTGGTGGTGGTGGTGGTGGTGGTGGTGGGATAGGTTAGGTTAGGTTAGTCTTAGAAGGAATGTGTGCAATGTTTGACGTGTTACCATTAGAACCTACAGAATTATGCAAGAGAATCTTTAAATGAAGTTTGCATGTATAGCATACTGGGACAGTGTACAAAGACGGATACAATAGCTATTTGAATAACAAGGTTACAACGTCTTCTAATGTTAGTTTACGAAAAGAGCCGGAGGGAGGAGAAAAAGAAGCCTGTATAATGTTAAATAACGTTGAAGAAATGTCTGTAAAGAGGTTTGTGGTTAAGTTAGGTTAGTCTTAGAAAGAGTGTAAGCAATTCTCTAGACGAGAACATCATACACTTACAAAAGGATTGAAAGTGGTCATGAAGCATAACAAATCGCTAAAAAGGGCTCCGTATACTCCTTAAAAAACATTAAACCATACTAACGACGTGAAAACATAGAAAATACCAACGAAGCTGCAAAAATTCCTGAAAATCTCTAGAATACCGCAAAAATGGCTAAAATACTTACCAACTCCTAAAATAGCACTAACATACCATGAAATGTTAAGAAATCGTTAGGATTCTCATGTCGGGGGGGGGGTGTAATACCTTCAAGGTAGCTAAAGTTGTTGGAGGAACGTCTCCAAAAGAAAGTGGGATGTCTAAGACTGAAACGACATGTTGCAAAGGTCAGAATAGGTTATAGAAGAATAGAACGCTTAAGTTAACTAGGAATGAAATAGGTTGGGTTGAGTTAGGTTAATAAATAGGAAGGTTTGCGCTCCCTTAGGTTAAGTAACGTTAGGTTAGGTTAGAATATGATGCTTAGGTTATGTGAAATTATGATAGACCATATAGTAAAAAGAGTAGGGATTAGATGAGCAAAAGGGATGAAGAATAAATCATTAGATGAGGTGTTAGGTTAGGTTAGACGAGTAGAAGTAAGGGGCTTAGGCTAGGTTAGATTAGATTAGGATAGGTTAGACGAGTAGAAGTAAGGGGCTTAGGCTAGGTTAGATTAGATTAGGATAGGTTAGACGAGTAGAAGTATGAGGCTTATTCTAGGTTAGGTTAGCTTAGGTTAGGTTAGGTTAGGTTAGGTTAGGTTAGAATATGATGCTTAGGTTATGTGAAATTATGATAGACCATATAGTAAAAAGAGTAGGGATTAGATGAGCAAAAGGGATGAAGAATAAATCATTAGATGAGGTGTTAGGTTAGGTTAGACGAGTAGAAGTAAGGGGCTTAGGCTAGGTTAGATTAGGTTAGGATAGGTTAGACGAGTAGAAGTATGAGGCTTAGGCTAGGTTAGGGCCACTATGTGGGGCGAGGTGTCATGTTGGGGTAACATATTCAATCAAGATAGAAATCTCTTGCGTTAGGCGGTTTGCATCGATATAGTGAACGACATACTCAACTACCATGGACGCTCATAAACATACATGTACTGCCTTAAACATTATCCCTAGTCAGCCTCAAACGCCTACATCCTGCGCCCCTCTACCCTCCTACATAATAATCCTTAGGTTGCGTATGGCGGCCATCTTGCCCATAAAAAAGTGCGCCAGCTCTGTCCTAATCTACCTACTGTAGTGGTAGTAGTAGTAGTCGTAGTAGTAGTAGTAGTAGTCGTCGTCGTAGTAGTAGTAGCAGTAGTAGTAGTAGTAGTAGTAGTAGTAGTCGTAGTAGTAGTAGTAGTCGTAGTAGTAGTAGTAGTCGTAGTAGTAGTAGTCGTAGTAGTAGTAGTAGTAGTAGTAGTCGTAGTAGTAGTAGTAGTAGTAGTAGTAGTAGTAGTAGTAGTAGTAGTAGTAGTAGTGGTAGTAGTAGTAATAGTAGAAGTAGTAGTAGTAGTAATAGTAGAAGTAGTAGTAGTCGTAGTAGTAGTAGTAATAGTAGTAGTAGTAGTAGTAGTGGTAGTAGTAGTAATAATAGAAGTAGTAGTAGTCGTAGTAGTAGTAGTAGTAGTCGTAGTCGTCGTCGTCGTCGTCGTCGTAGTAGTAGTAGTAGTAGTAGTAGTAGTAGTAGTAGTAGTAGTGGTAGTAGTAGTAGTAGTAGTAGTAGTAGTAGTAGTAGTGGTAGTAGTAGTAATAATAGTAATAGTGATAATGATAATGGTAATGGTAACGGTAACGGTAAGGGTAACGGTAACGGTAATGATAATGATGATCATAATAATAATAATAATAATAATAATAATAATAATAATAATAATAATAATAATAATAATAATAATAATAATAATAATAATAATAATAATAATAATAATAATAATAATAATAATAATAATAATAATAATAATAATAATAATAATAATAATAATAATAATAATAATAATAATAATAATAATAATAATAATAATAATAATAATAATAATAATAATAATAATAATAATAATAATAATAATAATAATAATAATAATAATAATAATAATAATAATAATAATAATAATAATAATAATAATAATAATAATAATAATAATAATAATAATAATAATAATAATAATAATAATAATAATAATAATAATAATAATAATAATAATAATAATAATAATAATAATAATAATAATAATAATAATAATAATAATAATAATAATAATAATAATAATAATAATAATAATAATAATAATAATAATAATAATAATAATAATAATAATAATAATAATAATAATAATAATAATAATAATAATAATAATAATAATAATAATAATAATAATAATAATACACAGAAAACATTTTTTACAAATTCGCCAACACAAACCAACTGACCTGCATAAAAGCATGAATTATTTATCCTTGAGCCTTGCGTCACCAAATCGTTCTCATTCCTGATTGATTCTAACATGTAAACGTGGATCGTATTGATAATGGGATTATACTCAAATCAACTTGATCATCTCTTGTTCTCTTACGACCCCGATGCTATTAGGGTTCCCGAGGATTAGGGAGTCTTTATTTTTCCAATCTCTCCATTTCTCTATAAAATCTTAACCCCTAACATGCTGACCTGTCATGGCATGTAATACGTACTCTGATTGGTAATCAGAGGATATGGTCGGTGAATTTATTTTGATAATTCTCCCGGTCAGGTCGGTGAGACCCGTAAACCAATGACAGGTGTGGTCCTCCAGACATTCTGGGGGTTGTGAGAGAGCGATGTGACCACCAAAACATAAAAATATGGTGCTCTCTTAAAGGCGGTTACTATACTGCTATTGCTCTATGAGTGAAAAATGTTGTAGAGCAAGAGGATTAATGACTTCATTGTCAGAAATCCAGCATTAGCTAACAACAACTTCAATTTCCCATGGAAACGTAGTATATGATAAGATTGTAGTATTTGCGATTTTATTGTAGACCAACATCTCTGGCATGCAGTATTTGATTCTCTCAACCACTCGGTGCAGCAAAGTCCAGATTATTGTTTTCCTCACTTCCCATCTAATGCTGTTTCCAAAGATTATTTATTTTATAGGCCAATTGTTCAATACTTAGCAACCCATGCCAGTATGAATCAGTCACGGTCGACTCTCACTGGAATTCTGTCGAAATAAGATTGTCGCCATTTGATTCATAAGTGTATGGACATTGTGGCATTATATTCACAATTATTGCTCAGTTGTAGGTAAAGAATGAAGAAAATTTTCTTAAAGGGATGCAACACTCAAAGTGCCATTTTATAAAAAATTCCTTGAAAAGTACATCTGAGTTTATCTTAAGCAAACAACTGACAGTTAAAATGTATCGATATGATTAGCTTTATGTGTGAATTTTATCAGCTTGTGATATTCCACAAGATGACATTTTAAAAAGAATCTTTCTTTTAAATGTACCCGTTATATATCCAATCATAGTATACAAGTTGTCATTACTTTCTGCGATTCGCTTTAGTTCAAAAGAAAATAACTTTACTCATTTATAATGGTCAACTTGTTAATGTTATGCCATAAATTTTCTTTAAACTCAAATCTACATGAGTTTTTAATCATTTGACGTTTTGAAATGCACATGGACAGTTTCAGAAGAATTAGATGATAACTTCCATTATGGAAACATTTTGAAAGGCGAAAATTGCTCCGAAAGAAATTCCAAAAACTCAAATTTTGAAATGAATTACATTTCAACTCCCGATTAAATATAAAAATGAACATCTACAGTATCAACATTTAAAATTAGTTTTGACTCTTTTTGTAGCCTTTGAGTACTTTTGCTTGGGGACATGCATCTTTCCACCAAATTTCCATGCTGCGTTCCTTTAATGCGCCCAGATGATTGTGCTACGGTATGACAATTGCTGTGCAATAAATTAAATTTTATATAAACATTATCTCTTATGTAATATTTTTAATTCCATAAATATTTTCAGTAAGCACCACTTGTAATTTTTATATTGTTCTTACAATGAGCCTCTCCTTGGACAGTCGTGGCGTTTTGTAAAAGACAATCACATTGCCCATATTACCCTCATTAATGCCACGAATTATTTGACAATTTGTCTAGAGAACTTGACTGTCACGAGTTGCACATATTAAGACTATTTCACGAATTAAAGGATATATATAGCCTATGGAATGTTATGCAAATATTGTATTACAATTATTAACCTCTTAAAAGAAACATGTAGCACAAATACATACATGAGCGTTCATTAGCACGGCCTACAAAATCATATCGACGCTCCAATCTTTAAGATGTCAGTAGTTGGAGTATCTATCGTTAATTTCTAATTTTGCTCAATAGAAAATTTGTCAAACCTACCAAACATATTTTCTGTTGTAATGTGTGTTCTGAGGTTTCCCTCTTCGAATTATTTCATCTATTTCAGCATTACTAGGTGGTTCACCGAAGCGAAAGTCAGACTTCTTTACATTTGAATAGGGACTCTGTTCCGTCAACTTTCGTAAGTTGTTGTGCATCATGGCCAACGAGAAATACAGGCTACGGGGCGTATCGGAGTTACGTAGTAATTGGTAGTCTGATACATGGCTAACATTGAATTCCATCATCTGTTGTATGAATTATTATTCAACCAGCAAGTTTTTGATTGTTTAGAATATGGATGTATTAGGTGATTGTGGTGTTACTTTATTGGGCCATGACTGGACTAGGAGAATTACGTCACTGCAGTTCGCGTCGTAGCCTGTCTTTCTCGTTAGCCATGTTGCGCCTCTGTAGCACAGAGTGCACCTAGATTCTCTAACCTGATCATAACATAAAGAAAAGCAGAGGAGATGATAATTAAAATTCAGGGGATGTGATAATGAAATCTAATACATTTTTCGCGGATGAAGGCTGTCATTGGGTGAAATTTGAAATTGTTATGCACATGATTGATTTCAGTCAAGTCACATATGAGTGGAACAGTCACTGACAATTCCCAGACAATGATTTTATCAAATCCATCTGCCTGAAATATCATGCAAACATTTCCTTCTATAGGCGATAGACTATTTTTGGATCGGGAAGGTTTGAAAATGTTACGCTTCCATGTTGATATACTTTAAGAAATGAAACTCTTGAACATGTAGGTATTTGAAACAATAACGTCCCGACACCGACGACGAATCCATTCCGATAATTTCTATGAATGCGGAGTCAATATTGATTCTAGTAGATAGTACTTGGACCTTGGGCCCGGTAGCTAAGGAGCCTAATGTAAAGCAAGATCGCATATCAATATATGTTTACCAGTTCCAGCCGGTAAACTAGATAGTGGGCCTTATTGACTCTGTTTTGAGGGTCAAACAGTCGTTGTCGTCCTTCAACCCCTGTCACTACCTCTTTCAACTGTCGCGGTCATTTCTGCAATTCATTGTAAGAGGAATAGCTTTCTTTATAATATACTACCCTTGGACTCTTAGACAAAGGTCTGATATAACTGTTTCTAACTGCTAGCAGAACCCGCAATTCTCATCGCATTAAATACTTGGACCCGTCTGCCCTTTTCATCATCTCTCCATCTACTTCTACCTTTCTCTCTTCCACTGCTTTCCTAATCTTTTCTGTTCCGTCAAATTTCTCATTATTTTGCAAAGTACATAATATCAAAATACTTTGAAAACCAGCAATAAAATCTTTTTTTCAGGTATTAAAAATAAAATGTTTAATTCTTGCCTGTTCCTTATGTTTGAATGTAATGGGAATGATTTTCTGTTTCTCTTAGTAACTGGTTTACGTAGACAAATAATGCATCGTAAGAAAGCTGTCAATTTTTTAAATAATCACTAAATCATAGAACTACTACTTCTACTTTATTTGATTACCCTCCCTCTATGTAGGGTTCACGCCAGTGCCTAGAGCCAGATGCCTGTCGGGGAGCACAGGGACCTATGGACCGAACAGAGTGAAGACCTGGAAGCGGTTGGTCAGCCAAGCACCAGGTGTGATAGTGAGGAAGAGGATGATATGAAATACAGACAGTAGATGTATGGAAAGGTGATGATGAAGCAGTTGGTGGAATGAGTGGCGTGGGAAACTGGAAAGCCTAGACACCGCTTCGTCCACTACGAATACCACCTGCGGGTCCCTGGGTTTGAACTCGGGCGAACCGTCTAATCGCTCAGTCACGACGCCACCATAGATCTTTTATAAATAACAAAAGTTGTAAAAATAACGTTTATAAGCTTTTGGGAATTAATTGTTCCTCCACACTAGCCACGTGTAGGAAAAGGTTGGAAAGGGATAGAATGAGACTGAAAAATTCAATGCCATAACCGGGATTTGAACCACGGATCTTACTCTCTTTGTCCGCCCGCTCTAACCACTGAGCTACCATGGCCAACATGCCGACACGACATTCAATTCTCCAACTCGCTCGCATTTCTTCGGTAAACCACAAAGAGGTCTCAATTCATATGAGATATACACTTATAAGCTTTTGTCATGGAATGTTTAGCACATACATACAACACATACAAAATTAATATTTTACCAAGGTTACACCAACAACATCAGCTATTCATTCCAAATTGGAAAAAAGGTTTCGATTACATCTTCATTATATGCTTACATTATAAGGACTCTATGGTAAAAATGCAGGACATTATTGGTCGATGCAAACATTTGCAAAAATAATGTAAAGTTTTAATTAAAATGCTATTTATATGTTTAACTAGACTGAACTTCGTACCACCTAAAATTAATTTGATTGTAACTCTTCATAAGTAATTGTCAATGCTATTCAACCATCCAACTCATTGAGGTCAATAATATTAGACGCATCGTGTACGGTTTGAATGTTGTTTTGTTATTAAATGAAAATCGTAATTCGAATGAATTTAACGTCCATTATTTGCATGAAAGATAAATGATGAGATAAAAGACAAATTCAGTTAGCATTCTGGAAGATTAAATGTAATATATGCAGCTGTCAAACGATAGATTCCCACAAGCGCCATATATTGAAAGTAATATTTCAGCTCGTCCTCTCCTTGGCACTGTAATGAACACTAAAACGACGCGGAATTGCTTTCACAGTTACACAAATTTGTCGAACTTACCTTGAGAACTTTACAACAGTGAAATCCACAAACTGATTCCTCGAGTTTCACTAACATACATTTTGTGGCTATTTCTAAGCCTGCAAAGCCAATTTACCCTAATAGAATGGCTGATCAAATTGAAAATTCGCAAAATGTAATTAAATTCGATTTAACCAAGTCTATTCTCAAAATTCTCTACCTTTTTACGAAAAAACAATTTTAGATGTAACAGATTCAGGTGTCTAACGATAGATGAGCGACAAAGGCCATATATTGAAATTAATCCGAAGCGGCAATTCCCATACAAAATTATCCATTTCGATTTTTTCGATTTTTCGGCTGTTCCTTTGGGATTTTCCTAATCTTTCTTTTTTTCTAAATTATCCTAATATTGAGGCAAACAAAACAAAAAACAAATTGAGAAGTTTACCTTTCTGGCAAAAGTGAATGCGTTATTTAAAATGTGATAATTTTATTAAAAACAAACAGTGGTTCCTTAACTTGTTATGGTGAGTTAGAAATTGCTTTTAATATGAAAACTCATAGCTTACAACTGATGGTAATGCTTTTATTTTTCCATCAAACCAAATAATGTAACATTAATCATTTAGAAACGTTGCTTTTATTTTTCACTTAAGTCTCATATGAACCAGAAATTACTTAAGGATTACAAAATAGATAATATCATATCATACCACACATAAATTGTACAGTACCCCGCCCCCATCACATCAGTTTATTTGTCTTTTTTATTTTCACTCCTGGCCATGTACCACAGAGTCCTCAGAATCAACTGCTTCGGTAGTATTGACAGTCTCCAAAAGTTCTTCATATCAGGCTTTCACTGTATTAGGAAGAAAGCGAAATGGGTCCTGAATATCTTTCTTTTTTACTGCTGTTATATCTGGCGATAAGACTGGACCAAAGAAAAATATGTCTTTAGGCAGAATCTCTGATTTCTTAATGAATAAAAATGGCATTAAAACCTTTAAATACGTGTCAAAAAATAACCGGAATTGTTTTTATACTGGAAAATGCTGCTCACCTTTATTCAAATTCCATTACAGACCTTCAAAGTATTCTTCCTCGGACACAATACAACGATTCCAGCGTTCAGTCTAATGTTCAAAACACTCCCTGTAGCCCCTTCTTGATAGTCTGTTGAGTACACACGAAATTTTATTGTTTAGCTCTGCATCACTCTGAAAATGATGACCCCGAAGCTCCTTTTTACTGCAGGAAATAGGTGGAAGTCACACGGGGCTAGGTCAGGTGAATAAGGTGGATGTGGCATCACCTCAATGCCTAATTCAGTGATTGTTCCCTGAGTCTTGATGGCACGATGAGAGGGGGCACTATCCTGACGAAGGACCCATCCTGTTTTAGCAAGATTTGGTCGTTTTGTTGCAATTTTCCTCCTTAATGGCTCCTTCAGTACCTTACAATGGTAATTCGCAGTAACAGTACGCTGCTTATCCACCACATGATCGTAAACAATGCTTTCCTTATCGAAAAAGGAAAAATGCCTAGCTTTTCCTGCACTTGGTTAACTTTCGCCTTTTGGGGTCTTGGACTTGAAGGATGTTTCCATTGAGCATTTTCCTACTTTGTCTCTCGGTCAAAATGATGAAACCAGGATTCGTCGCATGTGATGGTTATGTCTAAAGGATCTGGTTATCGCTGAAGCCTTCCCTTCCATTGTTGACACGCCATCTGTTCGTCACTGATCTACTTTGCTGCAACTATTCTATAACCCAGAACATTTCGTACAATGTCTTCAGCTGATCCGTAGGGTATATTCATAATCTTGGCAATCTTTGTCAACGATAAACGACGCTCTTCTCGCAACATGACATCACTTGTGTTGACGTTGATGTCTGTTTTCGAAGTTGACGGTCTTCCGGGACGTGGAGCATCCTCTAGGTCATTTTACCCTCCCGAAACCGTTTACACCATTCTAACACTTGAGTTTTCCTCATTGCTTGCTCTTTGTAGGCTTGCTGCAACATTTCCAATGTTTGTGATGCAGTTTTGTCAAGAAGAACGCAAAATCTAATTGATGCGCGCTGCTGCAACTTGAGATCCATGTTGGTTACAGTAAACACGGCCTCACATTTCTCCTGCCACCCTCCAACTGAGCACCGCCAGGCCAATGACGTGTGTGCCATTTCGCGGACACTTTAAAATGCAAAAAAAAGAGGGGGGGGGAATTTAAAAAAAAATTAAAAATAATAATAATAATAATAATAATAATAATAATAATAATAATAATAATAATAATAATAATAATAATAATAATAATAATAATAATAATAATAATAATAATAATAATAATAATAATAATAATAATAATAATAATAATAATAATAATAATAATAATAATAATAATAATAATAATAATAATAATAATAATAATAATAATAATAATAATAATAATAATAATAATAATAATAATAATAATAATAATAATAATAATAATAATAATAATAATAATAATAATAATAATAATAATAATAATAATAATAATAATAATAATAATAATTCCGGTTATTTTTTGACACACTGATTGTACCATTACTACCAAATTACATTCTTACATAAGACTGAAGTTGAAAGGGAAATTTCCCCTTTGGCTTTGGAAGGAATAAGTACATTAAATTTGTGTTCCAGTCTAATAATCTCACTTCCATCACAGACTCGGAACGGTTGAGGCTTCTCCCTGCAATGCTGAAGAACTTGCACATACTACTCTTTTAACATTTTCCAACCTCCTTAACTTCTTTCCATAAATGCAGAAGCTTCAGTCGCACTGACTACAAGAGTGGCCACGAACTGGAAAAAATATGTTCTATGGTAGTCCTTTGTGTCTTTGCCAGCCAAGTGCAGAATTTTTGTTTCGGCCTCCTGCTGCATCAGAAAAGAGAATGATTTTCCTAACTTTTGGTGACTCTTTTGAATATGAAGTTATGGAGGAATGAGCAGACGCTTCACCCTCAAATTCCATGAAATAGTACAAAATACTTGAACCATCATTATAACAGAGTACATTGAAAATGCACAAAGGAGTCATTTATAAAACTCGGCGTTAACTACAAGTTTGGCATTGACAGATTTTGGGCTCAGTCAAACTCCAAGCATAGCAAACTATCATCTGTCTCACATTGTGCAATGATATCTTTCTTCTTGTCTTTATTATAAGCCACAACAGATCTCTTGTGAAACTTTGTAGGTCCTTATTTTCTTCAAGTTTAAGTCTCGTAGCTTTAGAGCAAAAATCACAAATGTTACATCTTAGTCGCCTGAATGCATATTTCAATATATTAAACAACTCATAATTGCACGGTATTTCATATTAACCTTTCGGCCATACTTTAACTGGTAGAACTCTAAAGAGTGCGAACAGTATTTTGACATTCTAATTTAGCTTATCAAAGTACATCTTAAGCAATTTGGATAAGAATAGTATGAATTTGAATGAGAAATGCTCAATAAATGCTCAGTAACACAATCACAAATATATTTTATTTTATAGGGTCTATTTTCATGCTTATCCCTTATTTCCTCAAAGCTATCTCCTTCAACAACCTTCTTCAGGACAGTTCTCAAACGCTTTTCTGATATATTGAGCACAGTTAAAAGAGAGTGCCAGTTTACGACCCTCGTCAGGCAATGAATAAACCCTTCTCTGTTATTACGTTTGGGTGCCTTGGTTATCGCTTTAATCTCCTTTCTCTCACAACATCCTGATAGAAATACATCCTCTTCACTTTTATGTGCTGAACTATAAAACATGATACCTACACACTTTCCTGGACGTCACAAGTCACTGCTGCACTGCACCAGTGTTGCCAATTTAGCTTTTTTGTAGCTAAATCTAGCGTTTTCGAAAGAGTAAATGCTACAAAATTTTGGTTTTAGCTATTAGCTACATTTTTGGCTATGAAAATTTTAAGTTTAGCTTTTTTCTAGCTTCTTTGTGTACTGAATAATGACTACATTAAAAAAGGAAACATTTAGAGAACACCGCTTCTTACATTCGAGCCACGGATCCATATAGTAGAAGTTATGCTCAGATTGCACACGGCATTGACCGATGCGTCTTGCGCTAACGCCGAGCAGTGTATTAGCATTCTTTTCTCAGTGACATAGTTTGAATTTGCTTTTGTGGTGATCGGAAATATAGTTAGTTCTCGTTGACTTGTACTTTTACTGGAGTGTATAAGTTCGTGTGCTTTGTGTTGGGTGTGAAATCAGTGAACAGAGTTGTTCTGAATTACTTTTTTTTACTGAAACAGTAAAATGCCACCGAAGTATACACAGGGGTACAGACGGGAGTGGGAGTCTATGGAGGAGTTTAAGGGTTGGCTTCAACCAGTTGTTAATGACAAAATAAGAGCGTATTGCACATATTGCAGATGTGAAATTAATTCCAAGTTAAGTGACTTGAAAGTTCATGCTAAAAGAGATAAACACAAAAAGTTTGCAGGTCCCTTTCTAAATAAACGCCAGAAAGTAATAAATTTCAGTCCTGCATGCACTTCATTAGGGATACATGAAGCAGAAGCCAAGCTGGCTATGTTTGTGTGCGAACATTGTTCCCTGCTATCGTGTGATCATTTATCTGAACTTTGTAAAAGTGCTTTTGCAGACAGTAAACATTCTGGCATCCATTTACATCGTACCAAATGTAGCGAAACAATACAAAATGTTCTAGCACCTCACTTTCTTAAAGAGCTAGATATCTTAAAGATATCAGTGATCAAGCATTTAGTATAATAATAGATGAATCAACAGACGTGTCTATGATTAAACTTCTAGCAATTGTTATACGTTACTTTAGTCGTACCCATGGCAAAATTGTATCTACATTGCTCGAGGTAGTGGAACTTAAATCAGGAGATGCTGATAGCATAGTACAAAGTATAAAGCGGGTACTGTCTGAAAATAATTTAAATCCTAAAAAGTTGCTTGGTATTGGAACTGACAATGCAAGCGTAATGACGGGGCATAACAATGGTGTATTTGTTAAATTGAAAGAAGAATTAGGAAATCCCCACATGGTATTGTTTCGATGTGTCTGTCACTCTTTACAACTTGCAGTAAGCGCAGCGTACGAAGACGCTCTACCGAGAACATAGATTTCTTAATTAAAGAAACACACAATTGGTTTTCCCATTCTACTGCTAGACAGGTTGAATACAAGGAGATTTATCAGGCCATAAATTGCGGCATCGAGCCATTAAAAATTCCGCAAATGAGCAACACGCGTTGGATTTCGATAGAACCAGCTGTGAGTCGGATTCTCCAACAGTGGAATGAATTGAAGTTGCATTTTGAATTATCTAGACAGAGGGAAAAATGTTATACAGCTGAATTACTTTTTTCGATGTATACAGACCCCCAAAATCTCTTATACCTTCTTTATTTACAACCTATCCTAGAAGAAGTGCAGAGAACTAATAAAGCGTTTGAGTCAGATAGTGTAGACCCAACTAAGCGTATAAATGATTTGATGGCATTAGTAGAATCGATTAGTAGAAAAGTCTTAATTCCTACAGCAAAAATTGAGCCCTTAGTAAATTAAATTGTGGATCAGGTGGCCCCCAGACCTTATTTAGGTTTTAAATTTGAATCTGCTATACACGAGCTAAATATATCACAAGATGCAGAACAAAATATTCGGCAGAGATGCATAAGGTTCGCTGTAAAACTTTCAGAGGAACTTCAATCTCGTCTTCCTCACAATTTAAAAGTACTGAAAATGACAAATATGTTTTGTGTAGAGGAAACTTTGAAAGTGCTGAAACCTCCCATAATTGACATTGCTCTTGAGTTAGGTTGTAAAGACATTGACTCATTAATAACTCAGTGGAGAAACATAACGCACACTGACTGGGAAAGCACAGGAGACACAATCAAGTTTTGGACAGAAGTAGATAGGTTTCGCAATGCTGCCAATGAAAATCCGTATGGTGAACTGGTCTCATTAGCATTTTCAGTTCTTAGCCTTCCATATTCAAATGCAGATGTGCAACGTGTGTTTAGCAAGGTGAACATCGTTAAGTGTAGGTTGAGAAATCGAATGATGACCAAAACATTAAATGCCATCCTTTTGGTGCGTTTTGGACTTAAACGAAACAGTAAGTGCTGTTATTCCTATAACCTTGCAGAAAGTGTACTTAAAATGATGGGCACCAAGATAATTATTCAACAGCAGCTAGCACTTCCTCAGCGGAAACTAATACAGAGTCGGACAAGGAGGAGGAAGAAGCAGAACTATTTTTTGATAATTTATAGGTGAGTGATTATGTGCATAAATGTTTAGCTTTTTATATAGCTATTTTGAACTACTATTTAGCTATTTTTTGGCGTCTTTCTATCTTCCATTTAGCTTTTTTCTGTCGACATGAGTTGGCAACACTGCACTGCACTCCTTTGGACAGTAACGAACAGGCTGGAATATTTTTACTTTCTCTACTGGTAAGTAGAAGTAAGTATTGTATTCCATCCAAGGATTCGATGTCGAGATTTCACTGGAAATATATGTTTTGAGACCCCCTGAATAAAAAAAGGATTTTTAGAAAAGGGTCCCTGTGTGTGTCAGACTGTGTCAGTCTGTCAGTCTGTGTGTCTGTCAGTCTGTGGACAATAACTCAAAAACGAAAAGTCGGTTAAAAACCAAAGTTGGTATTTAAGTTTAATGTCTTTCAAGGATGCGACACGAAGATTTTGAAGAAAATAGCCCCACCCTAAACTACCCTTTACATGGAAAATTTTTCGAAAATTTTGATTTTCTTGAAAATGGCTCTAACGATTTTGATTAAAATGTCATATGTTTGTGATATTCTTATGACAAATGAAACGTATATCTTGAATTTTCTGGCTATGGCCCCTGTAGTCGTATTTACTCCGGACGACTTTTGCATAACTGTCAAACCAGTAGAGATAGACCAAATCATACTACACAAAAATGTAGATCTTGCTAAAATACACAATTTATATCTCAACAAATTTTCTTGTACGGTGAACCATTTCGGAAATATTCCTTGTTATCTGTGCGAGTTTCGGAATACTTAAAACTTTCGTGAAATGGATCATCTTTGTTATTTTTTTATATGGTAAGTGTGCAAAGAGAAGATAATCTCAAAGCTTTAAAATATTTGAGTATCGCTCAAAGCCTTCTGTATTCTAACTTTTCCCTTCCACCTACAAGGAAATAAGTAATAAGATAATTTGCACAAATGTTTATCTCAACTAAGACGAAGAAGATATAGGAATAAGAATTTGTACAAATAGTGTGTACAAGAGTAGAGAAAGTCATGTGAGTGCAGCACATCAGATTTTTTTATATGTTAAGCGAGCAAAGAGAAGGGGATCTCAAAGCTTTAAAACATTTGACTATCGTTCAAGGTCTACTGTATTCTATTCCCCTTCTACCTACAAGGAAATAAGTAATAAGATAATTTGTATAAATGTTTATCTCAACTAAGACGAAGAAGATATAGGAATAAGAATTTGTACAAATAAGTTTGTACAAGAGTAGAGAAAGTCATGTGAGTGCAGCACATCAGATTTTTTATATGTTAAGCGTGCAAAGAGAATGGGATATCTAAGCTTTGAAAGATTTGATTATCACTCAAAGCCTACTGTATTCTAATATTCCCCTTGCACTTTCAAGGAAATAAGCAATAAGATAATTTGTGCAGTATTTATCTGTATTATCATGAAGAAGATATAGGAATAAGAGTTTGTAAGAATGGTTAGTAAAAGAGTAGAGAAAGTCATGTGAGTGCAACACATCAAATTTTTTCTCTTACAATGACCCCTTTACATCTCACAACTATTTCTTCTCTTCTTAGCGTCCTTAAAATTGTTCTCTGACTCTGATTCACCATTTCACTCATTTTTTAATACAATTTGCAGCAACATCTAGCAACAGTAGGTAACAAATCAGCATCAACGAAGGTGAAAGTTGACTGTGATGCACCACCTTGTGAATGTTGAAGGCGGGTAATTCAAACACGGAGTAATCGAATCAGCACTTTAATGGAAAAAGGGCGTCACGACCCTTACACCCTTAGTCCATCAAACTCCTCAATTATTCATATAGGTCGAGGCATTTTCGAGCTTTTGCGAGTCTAACGCACGGGAATTGAGATATATATCCACGAAACACCAATCTTTCTTCTCCGAGTGCAAATGCTGCATTTCAATATCTCGTCTAATGCATGAGCATGCTCTTTGACTGTAGCTGGTGTGGCCATGTTGCCATAGAGATTGAGAGTTCCAACTAATAACCAATTATTCATTTCTATTTTCCCAGTTTCAGGTTCATTTTCTAAAGATCACTGCTTGTTTCTTAAAATGTAAGACATCAGAGACCTTTTCAAAAATTCTCCCTGGACGCCGGACAAATAGTGAAAATGTAGGGCATATCCGGGAATTTTCGGATGTCCGGTATCCTAAATGTGAAAAAAGAATAAAACGATATTACGATTTACGTGTTGTTAACCTTTTTAGGGTTTTTGCATTTTATTGGCTATTTGCATCAATTGTTCAAATTTTTTGCGTTTGACATTTACAAAATTATTTTATACACAAGGAGGAACTTCTGTTATTCCTGAAATTGTGTCGAAAAGGAATTTTTATTTGACAGAAGAAAATGGCCAGGTCTTTTTATTCATATTCCCCATTAACTCCCCAGCTCACCTTCTAAATGTATTTCTCCACCAGTTTGAAATTTTTGACAAACCGGTGTCCGTTCGCCTATCACCGCATCGAACCGCAAGTCCCAAGCGATTCGATCCCAGGGACCCGCACGTGGTATTCGTGGTCGACGAAGCGGCATCACGCATTAGAAGGAACCGGTTTTCCTTCTGTGTGTGCTCAGTTTTCTGCCTTCGTGCACATAAAGTGAGGGGAAATAGGGGAATGTATTCACACCTGGCAAGTGCAGTTCGTCAGGCTTGCTCTAACTACTCGGCCACGGCGCGGTCCTCATTTTGGTATGATAATCAGTTATATAATTTGGCACTGCTTCACAGTTCAGTGAACTTTGCTGAAAGTCAGAAAGCTAGGAGATGTAATTTTGAAGTCTGTATTCTAAGCAGCCACGCAAAATTCGTCGAAACACTAGGGCCATCGTCGCAACTGGCGTCGAGAAGCATTAACAAACAAAATAGGTCATTAGATTAAATAAAGCGTTTAAAAGAGATAATAAAGAGCACTTGATATCTGACCTTATGATGAATGTATCAAAAGTGTCGCCAATTATCTTTTATAGCAGTCATTTGTTATTGAAAGTATATTGGTATCGCTTTTATGGCACGAAAATTGATTTCTTCATATTTTCAGGAAGTAAGAAAAGGGAAATGGAAATGCATAAACAGAGAGTGAGACAGAGAGAGCAAGAGAGAGAAAGTGAAACAGCATAAGAGACAAAGTGAAGGAGATAGGGGGATGTTCGTCTGTCAACATAACTAGAAAACAAAAATCTAAAATATAGCAAATGTTATATTTGAGTCGTACACTAGTTAAACACGCGGAGACGGTTTCCAAAAAATCCACCATTCAAAAATCCTTAACATGGCTTATTGAATTATATTCCATTTTCTCAAAAATAGTCTTCAAGATTTGGATTAAAATACAAAGCTATATCAGATATTTGCGAGAGTAATAAAATGTGCATATCGAATATTTTGTGAGTATTCAGTCTGTGAAGTCGTCTTTATTCTGAGTTTTGTGTACACTCGAGAGCACCACAGCGCAGCAATATTGCTCTGAGTCACGTGACCTGCGAAAGTATAGCGAAGGAAAATTAAAGAAAGAGACAGCATGCACTATTTCCGTCTGTCTGACTCTCTCTGTATGTCTGTTTTCTCTGCTTGTCTCTATAGGAGCTTTCCACCATCCAACTATAAGAAACCATATGAGTTGTGCAAACCCTTACTTCAAGAGAAAAGCTAGAGATCATTAAAAATGTGTGAACTTTTCAAAGTATTTTATACTGAATGTTTCGCATATGAGGGCATTATCTAGTGCAACGTACTTTAAATTGTCCTATTGTTCTTTCTTCTTCTTTTCTTTGTTTTGTTTTCGTTTCTTGTTTTGTTCTTTTTTATGTTGTTTATTTTTCTTTGGTTTTTTTTTCGCAAGAAGCTGGTTACCATAACTTATGAAATTATTCAGTTATGCTACCGATAAGTATTTTAATTGAAGATCTATGATCTGAATATTGTATTATCCGTGTTGTTAAATAAATTTCAAAAAACGATTCGTTCCCGATTCGTTAGCAGTTCAGCCGGTAGTGGACGCTTTCTGGCCAGAATTGGCCATCCCCACCAAAGTCTACAGCACATTGCCTCCAGTAAACAAGCAGTCCCCTCAAGTTTTCTGAGAGCACACTATAAACTATATCTATAGTTCATATTTTATGCCCCTATAAAGCTTCGCAAAGAGGCTGTCTTGTGTTACTATAATAGCTATTGTAATAAAATCTTAACTACATAATTGGAAAGATAAGATTAATAAAAGAAATTGTAATATTTACACCAAAAATTACAAATAAAATATTTGGTTGCTAGATATTGAATTAATACTATGAGTATGAAGAGGTTTTGCAGTTGATAATGCAACATTAAATCGATCCTTCGTATTCTGTTTTGTTTTACCATGTATCGTTGCTGCAGCAGTTATAGTTCATCACTCTTTCTGTATTTGGTATCTCAATGTGTCCTAATGTAGCTGTCTGAGTACACCAACATAGTAAGGATAAGGGTCATCCTATACGTTCTGAACATCTATAAATCTATCTATAAGGTTATATTCCTTTTATATACTTCCAAAAATTATCATTATACCAAGTGAGTCAACTGCCCTTTATTTTCCAATTTTATGCAATCCGCATTTTACACTTTGAAAACATCAGCCCCTATGTTAGGTTCTATCCAATTGTTTAACATATACACATTAAAGTGAATATTTACTGTCAGAAGTTCTAAGTAGATCAGCTGGAACGAGCAGAAGATTCGTAAGTAATCCATATGTTCTAGAGGCGGTTCGAATCCCCTGCATATACACAATTTTTATCGTGTAATATTCACTAATAACATTGGTTGAACAATTATTGTGTTTAAAGCTGCTATTATTTTAATTCGTAATTGTTTTAGTTCCATTTTGTGTATTGTTGTATATGAGAATATTTCTCCTCGTATAGATGCTGAGCTGCTTGTGATTGGCTTTTGCTTCTCCACGGATCAAAAGCATATCAATGTACTCGTCTGTCGAATACATCGTGAAGGACTGTCACAAAATATCGTGTGTCAGCATAAACGTAGAAAATGGCGGGAGTCGGCGTTCATAATAACGCACTACATCGTGCTAGTTCAATGGGGCTGAAGTCATTATACCTATTCCATTACAAAATGTAGACAACCAAAAACTATTTAAATTATGATGTCATAAACCATCAGGAACTTCAAAATTACAGAATTGTGAATTTGGTTTCCAAGTTCTGATGAGCAGAAGAAACAATTGTACAAAGTCGAGATGAGAATCCGTATTGCTGAGGTGCGAGCACAGGCTACAGTTATAATTTCTATCCAGTTATTTGGACGCTTGACTGAAAGCACATTCCAATTTCTACTGTAGAATCTGCATACCAGGCACTATACCATTGCCACCTCGCGACGTTTTGTGCCTAATTTAGCCCTTTAAGACAGTCTTAACCCTTTGCTGAGGATTTTAATATTATTACTTAAATGGCAAAAACTATTATGCCTGTTGTTGAGATGTACGAGACGTAGTTTACGACAAAATTTAAATAAACCATTATTTAATAAGATGTGCGTTTTGACTGTACGGATCCATGGTGGATGAGGCGTGTACCCTAATTGTTTGCCTCCAACCCAGGCTCTAGGTACAAGAATCCGCCATTTTCTTTTTAGTTGTTAGCGCACTCATATGATAGGTCCGTGGCGTTTACTGAATTGCGTTGCTGTGCATATTCTAATAAAAAGTCTGTAAAATCGGCTGAAAACCCAAAACCCGCTTAGTTACCAAATTATGTTTTTTAGGTGTACTTTAGCGAGGAGTACGTTCTGTCCCTTAAACCGCTGTTTCTCTAAATTCTGAGCATTCGTCACTCTAAGAACGTCAAGCAATACGTTTTAGTAAGTGCAAAACTGGACTAAAGTGTACATGGCGTTTGATGGGTGGCCTACCTTCCAAAAAATAAGGGGCCGCTGACTCGCCCATTATAGAGAACACAGCTTATTGGGTTACCCCAAAAAAACAACTGACATTTTCCCCCCACAGAAGCCCTTGTTTTTGTACCTGTTGCAGAGAACTCAACCGATAGATTTTAAACAGTATTCTCTTTAGACGCCGTATTAATTAATTCATTAATTCATTAATCTGTGGACGCCATTGTATTGCTCGTGTTTGCATGATTTTGCCTTGAGTTGTTTTAGCGCAGTATACGCAATTCTAGTTACTGTCGTTATTTTTGTGTTCACAACACAGAAGTGAATTAAATATATATTACGATGTTTAGCGTTCGGAAGTGGTCTTATACAAAAGTGTTATTGCAGAACAAGATTTTCCGAAGATGAGTAGGTTCATCATGTACTGTTTAATAACGATTTTCAAGTATTATTATCGTTTCAAAGCACGTTACGTTAACCCTCTGATATTTAAGATTAGAAATAATGTTTTTATTATGTGCGTTGATAGTACGGCTTTTTGGCGAAATTTGGTCCGCAGTTTAGTGTAATGTCGGCCATAATGAGTTCTTGGGAACTGCCGATGTGCTGTTTCCCCTATACTATACAGTACCAATTGTACTTCACATTACTTGTCTTTTGTTTTGTTTGTCTGTATGATACAGCGCATTTAAGTTAAACTTAAAGGTATGAATTCTGCCAACAAGTATAGTATTAAAAGTATTGTGGTGCCGGTCACGACGCACAACAAAGGATGGTTGGGGCCAGGTTGCCCCTTCTCATTGGCTCTAGATTAGGCTACCTCGCGCTAGTGTTGTGAACACGTGACAATAATCAGAGCGTGACAGAGCGGCAGAACCAAAAGGGGCTTTCTAGATCATTCTAGAAGCGTCCGGCGGCCGGCGTATTACGTTATCCCCGCTATACAAGGTGGCGAGGTGGCGGGAGTGAGTCGGTTAAGCTTTTACTTTTAGTGAGTGTGTGTGTGTATGTGTGTGTGTGTGTTTCAGCTGCGTGTGTGTCATCTGAGAGCACCGGCGCGTCCTGAAGGAAGATAGTGAAGCAGTTAATGAGTGTTGAGTGATAGTATCGTCAAAGTCAACTGTTTGAGAGACAGAGAATGTGAAGAAAGGTAAAAACAAGTTACAGTGGGAATGCTACAGGAAGGAGTGAAGTTGTTACTCTGCATCTTAATTTGGTATAATTATCTAGAATTCAGCATCATTTGGGACAACGATTTCTGAGTGTGGTACCACAAAAAGTGGGACTTACCGCTAACTCCATTTTAATTGTAAAATTAACTCTGTTTTAGTATAGCCTAAACAACAGAAACAAAAGCCAATTCTGAGGGGATTACCATCAAAGACTACACTCTTGCTCTAAGGAAACTCATTAACCCCAGTAATATACGCTATGTTTTCCGCATATCAAACGGGAGAATGTGTATTTTCTTATTCAGTGAAAAATATGCAGAGGAAATTACCACTGAGCACTTCAAAATTCTCATCAATAATGCTTTCTTAGAAATCAGACCCCTTCTAACAAAAAGAGTAATTCTGCCCAATGTACGTCCGGTTATCCCTAATTACGCAATAGAAGAGGAATTAAACAAATAGCCACAATGAAGACTGTAACAAGCACCCGGAAATTCTTCAAATTCAACATGATGAGATAAATTACTTTACCTTCTTACAAAGGTCGCATTATCGCGTACATTTTTAAAAACATTCTAACCCCTTTTGGGTTCTTTATACTGTTATTGTGTATTATCATGGACTACACAAGTTAGTTCAAGCCTGGTACCTACCTCTCATCGTTTGTCTTCTCTGATAAGCAGAACAAAGTTCCCTCACGCCACTGGCAGCCCCGCATAGGAATTGTGCAGTTGCGTTCTGCAACTGTTTTAACGCACAGAGGTATATCCACTTATGCTAAAGATGGATAAGTTGGGCCACCTGGTGTATGATGTGTGTCAGCTATGTATGATGTGTAAGGCATAACTTCCTCTCTTCCCTCCTCCATTCCCCCCTTCCCTTCTCCCTTTCTTTCCTTCCTTCCTTTCTTCCCTCCTTCTTCCCTTCCTTTGTTCCTTCATTCCTTTCCCTCCTATCTTCCTTCCCACCATTATTATTTTCTCCCTTCCTTCCCTCTTACTTCCTTCCTCCCTTCCCTCCCTCTAACTTCCTTCCTCCCTTCCTTCCTTCCTTACCTGCCTCCTTCCTCCCTTCCATCCTTTCCTCCTTCCTTCCTTTCTTCCTTCACTTCTTCCTCCCTTCCTTCCTTCCATCCTTTCCACCTTCTTTCCTTCCCCCCTTCCATCACTCCCTCCTTCCATCCTTCGATCTCTCCTCCATTTCCTCCTTCGTTCCTTTCTTCCCTCCCTTCTTCCTTCTCTATTCCCTTCCTCCATTTCCTGCTCCCTTATCCCCCCTTTTCTTCTCTCCTTCCTTCGCTTTCGCCCCCTCCCTCCCTTGGTTCCGTTACCTGACATTTGCTGTGCTCTTTTCTGAAAGATGTGGGTGTATAGTTTCGAAGACGCGCAGTTTTAAAGCTTTTGAAGTCGTCTGTGCAGGATTGTGGTTTTTTATATTTCTTCTCCAAGAAACACAACCCTTCTACAAAAGAACAAAGTGAAGGGGCAAAGTTTAAGTAAATTCAAAGTGGAACTTTGGCAACAATGACTAACCTAAATGCTACTTAAGTACTACGTTTAGCTTTACGTTCTTAATGGGTCACTCCAATGGAAAGTTTAGTCATACATTCAAACGATGTGACTGATCACTTTTTATCTCGAATCTATTACTTTTTTTGCTCTAGTTGCTCTTCAGTATCACTCAGTTTTGCTCTATTTAGAAAATAAGTCCCGCCTTCAAACCTGCGCAAGCAGAACAACCATATTCGTCATTCGTCAACTTGGATCACACAGCGGTTTTGGAAAACAAACGATGCCCAAATTTTTCCCATCTGTTTAATTTGTAATACCTTAGTGGCGAGAATTCTTATGAAGAGGATTTCAGAAAATAAACACAATCAGTACGTATTTCATCATAGCTGGCAGCTTCTATGACGAAGAAGCGCATATTACTCCCCTAATATGAAAGGTACCTCAGTATATCTAAGACACATTTTTGAAAATAGCATCTTAAAAATAACCTGTACTTATAAACACTCGTTATATTACTTTCTCCTAGTAAGCATAAATTAAAATGTTTCAAAGCACTCCCCAACACAACTTGAAAAGGGTCACGTGCTCACTTCAGATCACTGACCTGTGTCAATCAGATATCACGTGAACACCATGCAACAACAAACTGGCAGCACTCACAAAATGTGTTCCTCTTAATACGCAATCTCCAATCCATCCACTAGCCTCTTTTCATTCTGTACATCGATCGCAAGGAGTTTCAAGTAAATTCGATTTTAGGACGGACGCTATTACTTTGTAAATAGTATATAGGTACCTATAATAGTGACAACTGAAAGAGGAACATATCACCTATTCCTCCGTGGCATGTTGAATTTAGCATTTAATCCTTCTATTATTTTCAGTAGTTATTTAACCTTATGGAGGGAAAACAGTTTTCCGGGACTTAGCCCTTCCTATTGGTCAATGGTTCAAAGTACTTATTTTACTATTTTTTGCCATTTCATACCATTAGTTGAAGTTAAACATAAAATAGTATAGTTAAATAGTTGGCAAATATTTACAGGCTCTTTTATTAACATCTGTTACGCACAAGATATCATAAATTTAGGTCGAGATAGACAATTGTATAACATATATACGTACGATAACATACTTTCTTTTTATTTTAGAGGCTCATAGTAAGCTGTGCCATAAAGAATCACGATGTGGTACTTCCTTTGTAATCAGTATAAACAGCAGTGTCGTCAGCATCTAGTGTGAACGTCCTCTGTGAGTTATGAGAGTGTTAATTAATGCAAATGTTAACGTTTCTTGGCAAAGAAATTGTCGGAAAATGTCATTGGACCTCGATCACTTCGTTAATCTTTCGACCTTGATCTCTTCCTAATATTGTGAATGGGATCGCTATTTTACATGTTGGCATTTAGATATCTTTGGGTTTAGCCCTTTCATTGCTACCAACGGATACAACGATTGAAAACCTGTCTACTTTTATGGTTTTACCTGCGGTTTGGTTTTGTTTCACCTTTGAAACATCTATATGCTTTGAGAAATTCTGTGTGTCCTTTGAATTAACTTGGTCCATCTTTTCTTCCATTTCTTTTCACTTTTATTTTGGATATGTCTTTGATTTCTCAGCATTTGTACAATTAAGTGATGCAGTCCATGCCAAATAGACAACAATGAAAAAAATGCTTAAGCGAATTAAACTAGGTCAATAATTGAATAATTGTCTGAATTTTTTACAAGACTGATAGGATACAATTATATATCAATTGAATGAAATGTGCAAAGAATATAAAATGGAAATTTCTTGGATTAAAACAAAGTGATGGCACTCTAAGTGCCCGATAAGAAGAAAGTTTGTGCTAAAGGTTAACATTCTAGAATAAATGTCATATTTTCAGTGCCATGGCTGCAATGTAAGTTACGATCAATATCTGTAGGACCATCAATTGCAGTAAAGCATGAACTTCAAAGAAGTATACAAAAGTAAGATACCTACAAGCTGTTGAAAAGAGACACAAAGCCACGGGTTGTTTGATAGAAGAACATATAAAAAACGAGACAATTAGAGAAGAATTGAAGCTAAGACCAGGCGATCGCATGTGAAATGGTGGTGGACGAAGCGGCGCAGGGGCGGGTTTCCTCTGGTTTCTCCGGCATCTTATCCCACCAGTACTCCATCTTCATCCCATCAATGCCTCCATCTTTGGTGCCGCATGTAGTAAAACCGGGCGTTAAATACTACCAAAAACAGACAAATATAATGGGCAAAGCTTTGATAGCATTAACAGACAAATGCTTAAACTGAGGAAGCGCTGGTGGTTTACATGTTATGCCTCGTTTAGTGTTTTCCATACGCTTGCTGAATCCACTGAATGTTGGCAGTCTTTCGGTGAAGCAGCTTGGGGTAAACAGGACGAGCGTCGCCCCACACATTTATGTAACACGTTGACCGTTTGCAGTGCTTTATATGTACCAAAAATCTGATGTTACATTCACACGACTTTCTCTACCCTTGCATAAACTATTCTTACAAACGTTTATTCCTCTATTTGCTTCATGTTAATCGAGATAAACGTTTGTAGAAATTATCTTATTGCTAATTTTCTTGTAGGTGTAAGGGGAATATGGTTGTCTTTAACCAATACTCAAATGTTTTAAGGGTAATGGCTATATAATAACAAATTCCATTACCAAGAGATACATGAATAACGACCTCCCATTTGAGAACGGCCTATCAATATTGCAAAATTTTCACAAATAACAAGCAATACCTCCGAAATGATTCACTTCACAAAAACAGATCATTTGACATAAATTGTGTTTTCGCGACATCTACATTTTCGTACAGTAAGATTTCGTTTATCTCGTGCGGTTTACCAGTTATGCAAAAGTCATCAAGAGTAAACAAGACTACATAGGCTATTTCTCCTCTCACTATTAGGTGATACATTCACACCTCTTTCTCTACTCACTGTTCTACAAATAAGTCATGCAATTTTCTGCATGTTTGAAATAGAGATGCTGCATATTACATTCACAGTGGTTTTTCTACTTACTTATAGGTATCACATTTACATCTCGTTCTCTACTCACCCTTCTATAAACAATTTTCCATAAAAAAAAACGTGATTTTGCACCAATAAAACACTTTTATCCCCCCTTTTAAAATTAGTCATGCCATGTCCTGTATATTTTAAATAGAAATGCTATTACATACACACTATTTTCTCCTTTCACTATTAGGTATCACGTTCACATCTCTTTCTATACTCTTCTATAAAGAAATCATGCAATTTTCTGTATGTTTGAAATGGAAACACTACATATTATATTCATACTGTTTTCTCTACTCACTCTTAGGTAACACATTCACATCTCTCTCTACTCACTCTTCTACAAACAACAACTTCGTGCATGTTTGAAATAGAAATGCTACATATTACATTCATACTGTTTTCTCTACTTGCTTTTGGGTGACACACTCGTAACTGTTTCTCTACTTACTCTTCTAGAAATAAGTCATACAATTTTGTGCATGTTTGATATAGAAATGCTGTATGTGACATTCACAGTGTTTACTCTACTCACTTTTAGGTAACACCTTCACATGTCTTTCTCCACTCACTCTTCTACAAACAATTCATATCATCTATACAACTTGAATGTTTGTATATATCTAACTGTTAATCTCGAAAACCGCTTAACCGATCACCGCGAAATTGGCACGTATATGTATTTTTTTCTTTGAGAGTTTTATGGTAACAATTTTACTACACAATATATTACTTTCAAATGGTTTTCTACTGGCTTTTCTTTTACGTAGCGTATTTATGTATCCTCTGTTTGCCCTTCAACATACAATTCATATAATATTCTAGGATTGAAATATAAATGCAGCGTATTACATTCATACGATTTCCTCTACTAATTCTTCCTTTACGAGACACAATCAGTCTTCTTTCGCTCTTCGCCCTTCAACATATAATTCATACAATTTGCTATATGTTTGAAACAAATACAACGTATTACATTCATACTAGTTTCTCTACTCACTTTTGTTTTACGTAACAATTCACATGTTATTCCCTATGGTTTATCAACTTCATACATACCAAGGCCTATACATATCTTATGTTGAAGAGTGATTAAATTCCAAAACAGGTTGACCGATCGCCATGAAAAGTGACATCTATTTTTTTTTTTTTTTTCATGGCGAAGGTTTTTATGCAATCCGTTTTACCACGCAATGTGTTACGTTCACATGGTTTTGTCTACTCCCTTTTCTTTTACCTAACATACTACTCCCTCTTCTGCAAACAATTCATACATTTTTCCATCCACTTGAAATATAAGTGCAACGTATAACATTCACACGGTTTTTCTACTCATTTTTCTTTAGTAAAACACAATCACATTTCTTTCATCACTCCCGCTTCGACGAACAATTACGAACAATTCATACACTTTTCTATACGTTTGAAACATAAATGCGTAGTACATTCACATGGCTTTATCAACCACCTTTTCTTTCTGTAGTATTTGATATTCTTCAACATTGCTTTTGCTTAGTGTCGCTCCGGTGTTTTAATAAAAAATAAAGAAATAATTAAAAAAGTAAAGTAATCACAATTGGTGTCCGGAGTGCGACGAAAAGCACGATATGGAACAGTTGATGAAACAAATGTTAGCCAAGATGGACATAATGGGAAATGAAATGAATTCCGGATGCGGCAGAGGAAAAAAATATGAAAACCGGATTGGAAAAATGTAAACTACGGAATAGAAAATATGGGAACAAAAATGAAAGGCAAATTGAAAATGTAAACTCCAAAATGGAAAAGATGAAGACGGGAATTCCAATATGAAGACAGGTCTATCGAAGAATACTAACGAGCGACTGACTGGCCGGGGTTAAGGAAGCCATGGAAGAACTCGATGGAAATATGAAGGACCTTGGCCAACGTGTTAACGTCCTGGAGTCAATCACAGCAGCAAAGAACTGAACTCCATAATGGAACAAATGCTCGACAAAAACCTCAAACTGGGTGAATATCTATGGGGGAGGCCTGCTTTCAGCAGTACACGTTTTACAGCTGAAATGATGGTGTTTATGCAATATTTTTATGTATTTCTATATCTCTTGTATCTCGGACATTACTCTTAACAATTGCGACAAGTAGTTTTATTTAGTTAACGTTTTGCCTTTTAGGTTTGTCTAAATAAGTATCTTCTCCCACAAAAAATAAGATTTCACAAAAACAGAGGCGAAAAACGCCGAGCGAAGCTCGGTCGCCCAGGTACTCTTAACTAACACGAAGAAGATACAGGAATAAGAGTTTGTAAGAATGATTAGTACAAGAGTAGAGAAAGTCATGTGAGTGCAACACATCAGATTTTTTAATATGTTAAGTGTGCAAAGACAACAGAATCTCAAAGCTTTAAAACATTTGACTATCGCACAAAGCCTACTGTATTCTAACATTCCCCTTGCACCTAAAAGGAAATAAGCAATAAGATAATTTGTACAAATGTTTATCTTAACAAGAAGAAGGTATAGGAATAAGAGTTTGTAAGAATGGTTAGTATCAGAGTAGAGAAAGTCATGTGAGTGTAACACATCAAATTTTTTATGTAGCTCTTCATGGTTTACACCAGAACATATTACTGTAGCATCATCTGCGTAAGACACTGTTGTAGTACCTGATGACACCGATAGGTATGTTGTTTATATAAAGTAGGTAGGTATATACCTATATTTGGACAACATACAATACTTTCTCTGCTGCCACAAGCATGTGGTAGAAGAAGTCAAAGTGGCAATATGTGGAGAAAGTGGTCGAATTGTTGCAATCAGATGTTTAATTAGTAGTGTGTGTTGACAGTCTAGCCAAACACGTCAGTGATAACGCTCCAATGTGCTGGAATAAGCAGAAAGATGAACATGTAGCGGGTGGCTGGGACAGACATGTCTCCGTCTCAACGGCTACATGGATGACCTTCCGACCCCCCAACTTAATAACGCATGTGACCAAAGTTCAAAAAGAATTCGCCAGCTAAAATAGTGTCCTAGCTAGCGTAGTGACTGATTCTTATCATCCCCATGTAATCTTTCGAGAAAGTCACGTGCCACAATCAACATCAAAACGTTAACTCTACACAACCTGTAGTTGCTGCAATGTAAGTATGGGTCGGTCAATCAAACAACAAGCTTATATTTAAGAGTTCGTGTCCTGACAATAAAATAAAAATGTGTTATAAATCATTATCAGTGACAGTTCTGTTAACTGTAAACAGACATACCTATCTTATTATTTGCAGCATATTGCACTAAAATTATACCCATTTTAAAGTCACAATAATTTTACTGGCTTTCGGGATGATTTCATATGGTATTTCTCATGAAACAGGAAGCAAGGAAGCTTTCGCAAATAATGGTATAATTTGAGCATTGGTACACGCATTAGTGTCCTCTTGTTTTTTTATATTACTTATCGAAAGGTTTTTGTTTTCCTTTTTTTTTTTTCTCTCCATCTTTCTCCAATGTTGTTGTGCGTTAGTTTCATAGTGGCATTCCATCGCCATTTACTCGAAGGGCAGGGCTTTATGCCAGACAACCTGAGTTGCATAATCTTCCTCAGATTTCCACCTGTTTGGGCCACTGAAGAATGCCATTCATGGGAGACATTTCGAAGACGACGAAGGATTTATTAACGCAGTGAGAACCTGACTCCGTAAAGGCAGGGTAAAGATTGTTACCGACAGGGAATACATGCCCTTGTATCTCGCTGGAGAAAGCCATGCAACTTGAAGGCGATTTTTAGATAAATATAGTGACCAGACAAAACACTCTTCTTTCATATACGTCAAATTCAATTTTGTAGAATAAATACTTTTGGAGAAAAAAAACATGAGGCATTATTTGTTGGGTAATCCTCGTAAATATCTCCATGTGAGCTCTGTAGCCCCTGCTTAGTCACAACTTGAATGTAGTGTAAAACGGGACAACGTTGAAATAGTATAAGAAAATACTTCGTCGTTTCGACGCTGGGAGCCTTGAGGTGTGCATGACAATGCATATGATTAAAGCTAGGAATGCCTCTATGATCCACAATCAAACAAATAGTTGACGACAAATAGGCATATTTCAACCATTTTAGTTGAGGAATAAAACACTAAACGGTGCAGCATAATCCGTCTCCTCCGAGTCCTTAGAATAGATAAAAGACTAAAGCCCTAATTACCTGTGATTTTTTTACGCTCTGAGAATGTCACTACACACACTGCACTGAAAACAGTGCACAAGTTCTACATAATGTACAGCTTAGACCTTACTCCAAGTGACAGTTTCCGGTTTCCAGCAAATAAGGAAAAGCTGAAGGACTGACTTGTGAGTACCCAGCGCACTGCGGCGTAGCCTGACTATGAGACTCGGGTATGTAATTCAACAAATATTGTAAACATTCGTTAAAATATGATCCAACGTAGACAGAGTACCCAGCAGAGTTTCCATATTTTATCATTGATAGAAATGTTCGATAACACTGCGAGCAGATTCAAAAGAATGTGCTTTTCTGTCATAACTTACATCTGTAAATCAGTTGAACCCCTCTTCAACTTTTCCATCAATATTTGTGTAACGAACGGTAAAGAGTTGTTCTTCACTATCAATAAAGCAAAGAAGACATCAGAAATTTCTTCATAATCCCATGTGTCATGACGGAACTGAGACGGTAATTATACCGTGCCCGAGATAAAATTAAATTAACGTTATAAAACATGATAAGTTCCAGCATTCTTTTATTTTAGAACCACTCACAGGGCAAGTGTTAAGATTAATATAAATTATTCTATAAACGTGTACATGTAAATAATCAAATGTCAAGTGTATATATTTAAGATAATAAGAAATAACGCACGTAGAATGCAGTTTATGGGTAAAAGTTGAAAAGATTTCGCTTCAGAGACACTACATGAAGTCTTTGACCCGAATTAGTTCTGCTTGAACTGGCGACAAACTGACGCCAGCCAAATCGTAAGCTCCATTGTGAGGAAGGATTATTTCTTTGTCAGAGAAATATCGTAAAACTGTCAGTCAAGCTTGTTCGAAAACGCTACCGCAAGGGGGCAGGATATGGCATTCCAGCGGCAAGGTTTCGTCTGGTCCAACGATAAGGGCCAATCAGAAAATTTAGAACTACACACATTTGAAATAATCAGCAGAATCCGCTCCAATGAGTGAAACTCAAAAATGTTATGTGGAGGGGAACCGAATGTGTCTGTCGTATGGAAAAGAAAGAGTCGTCATCCAACACACGGACCAGAAAGTCGTCATCCAACACACGGACCAGAGAGTCGTCATCTAACACACGGACCGGGGAGTCGAAGAAACACACGAAAAGAAAAGAGTCGCCATCCAACATACGAACGGAATAGTCGTCAAATATTACACCGAGACAGTACGTAGAACACGCGCGAAATAAGTAAGTACATTTTGAAATTGATAGGCTAAATTCACATCAAGAATTATTTGGCAACATTGCGTAGAATAGGAAAATTTTACTACAAGAAATTATTTCGGCTCATCATAGAGTAGGCTAAATTAACCTCAAGATTATTTCGGCTCTCATCCTAGTGACTTAAACTTTTGGCTTATGCGCGGCGACTCATACATAAATTAAAAATCTCGGTAAAGCTATAAACTGCAATCTTCGTCAAATTATGTGTGTGTTGTAATTGTAATATTTTAAAGTCATTTGTGCCTCGTATACAATAAATTAACATAATTACTTCCTACTCAAACTTGTTCTAATTAGTAGCTTAAAAACCATTTGTAAGTGATTCCACGCCCTTTCTAGCAGTCTCTGGCCAGGCAAAGCTACTGAACAAGTAATAACGACTTAGCAATTGAACGAGAAGAAGAGGATTTTACATGCTAAGTTAAGTATAAGTGTCAGGAGGATTGAGTGGCGCCTCTTCAAACAAATTTTCTCAATCTCTCCAAATCATACTGCAATAACCTGCAGTGGCACTTCCGTAATTAAATAAGTATATCAATTACTTATTTAATTACAACATCACGTTTTTACAAGTGGCTTTCAATTGTTGAGGTAACAACTCAACCAATAGCCAAAAGTAAGAGAGAACGCTGAAGAACTCACTTGAAATTAAGTCTTTCTGAATATCAGGTGAAGTTGCTCGAAAAACAGTCAATTTTTCCAAATGCTCTTACAGAGTGGTGTCATTTATTACTAATTCATTTAAATACTCAATGTGATTGCCTCTGTTTGAAGATCCTTCATTCTCATTGTGAGCATGAAAAGGCTGTGTGTTCCCCTAGAAAACATGCACCCATTCAAAATGAGAAAGTAACACTATGTTCTTCTCCACTTCATTGCTATACTGTTCACCTGAGACATACTGATTATTCAATGAAAATTCTATTCCTAGAGTTATTCCGAACATTTTTAGTTGTTTTTCACATATTATGTGATTACAAGAATAGTTGTGTTTCAGAAATATAAATGTTATTTAAATTTTCAGAACCACTAAAACTCCAAACCCTTTCGAAAAAAGATCAACAAAACATTTGTTCAAAGTATTATGACTCAGCCAGAACACACTTTTATAAACCTTGATGTTTATACATTTGTATTGTTCGTCTTAATACTGAGTGTGGGCTTTGAAGGATCTGCTTAGTTACATATTGTTTTAAGAGACATTTTAACGTTTGGAAGCTTTTTTACGCTGAAGTTGTCGATCACACAACAGTTTGTTTTGATTTTCGTTGCAACAAACAACAACGTTGGAAACAAAACGTTTACCACTCTAGCTCTAATTCATTTGGTGATCCATAGGATGTATACTGCTTGTGTGCATGCCTTCGTTCCAGAATCCGCGTAAATCTTAACCTACATTTTCCTTCAATAGTAAGTAACTAAATGTCCAAATTATGCTCTCATGTCTACAACTGAAGAACACACATATAAAAAATAAAACAAATTGTGCATTACTTTCTATTCACGACTATAAATGCAACAATATTGGCTCAAGTCTTAACATGAGAGGTATAATAACAAATTACATCCGTGGATCTAGCGCACAATACCAGTTTCTTGCAGCTGACGGCAGATGCCGTTGACCCAAGCTTTGTTTCGGAACATACTGCTGCAGAGAGGGGCGAATTCAAATCATGTTTACCAAAGCCTGATTTTGAATGATACTAAAACGATTATGTACCACAAAATTATAATGAACACCCATTTGGCAATCAGTTTGAGGAAAAATTAGAGAAATGTAATACATCTCTCCATCCGTTGATGCTACGTCAAAGGGAGGAGGCAACATTGTATCGAAAATGGGAAAAGGTACTTCGAAAAGAAACCATCGCTGTTAACTCACAGCTGTCCATTTAGTAAAATAAATATGAACAATGGAATACCTCTTAGCACAATCACTCTTGGCTATGGAGCAGTATGGGTATTTCGCTTGCTCTCCAGTATTTTGTTCCTTCATAAGACTTTTTTTTTCTCAGATCGTGGTACAGAAGGCAAAGTTTAATTTAAATTACGCGTTCTCGTATCCTGTATCCTGTTCTTCCAAATGTATTTAATGTTGAAGACAAACATAACACTTAGTATTAATAATTCTAAATTAACATTTATAAGATAGAGTCAACATAGAGTATGCTGATCATATATAGGTACCTACTTTCCTTCTATTTTTAAGTTCACCAAAGTTATTGATCTTTCGTCACCTTCTTCATTATCAATAATAATTTCTTTTACACAGACACACCAGCGCAGCATAGTCAGCATAGAATATTACATTTAAAATCTTTAAAAAGTTAAATTAAACTAATGGCTATAAACCATTTCAACCACCATGTTGTTGCTGTCATGAGTTCTTTACTCCGGCGATATATAAAACTGCCCGAGCAAACATGAAGTTATCAGTCAATCGTAACTCGACAAACTACAGAGGCTTCGTATGGATGCGTGGCCGGCAAGCAGAGAATTTTCTTGGAATCGGGAAGTGCGGTGTTTGTCAAGCGCATAAATTTCTCACGTAAATAAAATAACTACACACATTCGTCATAAAGGATCTAGAAAATTACGTCCTTTTGCTACACATCTCTCACGCCTTTTAATAAAACGTGCACTAACACTCCTTAATTCCCCATGGCAGTGTAAAAAAAAATGCTAAAAAACCAATAAATAAAAATAAACGTAGGACAAAAGAGCGATCATTAACATTATCCAACACTCAATTGCAGAAATTACTTCTACTTATCTTAATGCGCGATTACAATTCCTGAGCTATCCTATCTTTAAATAGGGCTTTAATTTCAAAAATCTGATGTGTTGCACTCGCATACTTCCTCTACTCTTGTACTAACTATTCTTAAAACTCTTATTCCTTTATATTAGTCGAGATAAACATTTGAGAAATGATTTTACTGCTGGTTTTCTGATAGACGCAAGGGGAATATGGGAATACAGTAGGCAATGAGCGATACTCAAATCTTTCAAAGCTTCCAAATTCCGTTCTCTTTCACGTCCAAGAGATAAAAAAGTGTATAACGACCTTCCATTTGAAAAAATTTTAAAAATCGTGCATCGTAAAACTCACAAATATTTTGACATTGTGTTTTAGCGAGATTTACATTTTTTTTTTTTTTTTTTTTTTTTTTTTTTTTTTTACAGTAAGATTGTCTATCTCTTACGGTTTCTCAGTTATGCAAAAGTCATCCAGAGTAATCAGGACTACATAGGTTATAACCAGAAAGTTCAAAATATACATTTCATTTGTCATAAAAATATCTCAAACATTTCGCATTTAATCAAAATCGTCAGAGCTATTTTCGAGAAAATCAAAATTTTTGAAACTTTTCGATGTAAAGTGTAACGTGGGGTGGAGGAATTTTCTTCCAAATCTTCGTGTCGCATTCTTGAAAAATATTAAACCTAAAGACCAACATTGCTTTTTAACCGAGGCGGCGCCGTGGCCAAGCGATTAGACCGTTCACCTACCACCTAGGTGGCCCAAGTTCGATCCCAGGGACCCACATGTGGTATTTGTGGTGGACGAAGCGGTATCTGAGCGGGTTTTCTCCGGGTTCTCCGGTTTCCCCCACCACTCATTCCACCAATTGCTCCACCATCACTTTCAAATCATCCATTTCGCCTACATTTCATATATCCTGTTCCTCACTCTCACACCTGGTGCTGGGCTGACCATCCGCTTTCAGGTCTTCACTCTATCCGGTCCATAGGTTCCTGTGCTCCCCTACAGGCGTCTGACCCTAGGCACTGGCTTGTAAGTCCTACGGGGTGTAAGTCCTACATAAGGGGAGGGTAATCAGATAAAAAAGGGCCGCGCCGTAGCTGAGTGCTTAGACCATTCGCTTCTCAACAAAGTCGTCCGGTTCAATCCCAGGCAACCGCATGTGGGATATGTGATGGACAAAGCGGCGCAGGGGCGGGTTTCCTCCGGGTTCTCCGGTTTCCCCCGCCATCGCAATCAACCGGTGCTCCATCTTCATTCCATGTATCATCAGTGTCACCGTCTGCAGTGCCATATTTAGTGAAAGCGGGCGTTAAACACTACAAAGCAACAATATAAAGAAGAAGGTTTTTAACCGACTCTTCAATTTTGAGTTATGCTGTTTACAAACACAAGCACATACGGACCTTTTTCTAAAACTCCATTTTTGGGATTCAGGGGGCCTCAAAACGTATTTCCGGTGAAATCCCTACATCGAAATCTACTATACGTAGTAGAGAAAGTGGAAAAATTAGTGGCATTCCAAGCTAACGAACTTCGTTTGTGATGCCGTCATTTTTTATTTTTTTTTTATTTTTTTTTTATTTATTTTTTTTTTTTTTTTTTTTACTTTTTTTCAAGATAGGTCCAATCAATTCTGGTTTCTTATTTCAATAGAACTCGTTTCCCTAATCTGTTTGCAGGAATGTATGAGGTGCACGAACAGCAGGGAATTTGGCGATAAACCGCCGTCTCACTTCCCTATAATAGTTTGTTCAACACTGAAACACGTTGAGTCATTACGTATCAACCTCTGTACAAAGACCAAGCGTCAACTGATTAACGACACACAGAGCGGGAGGAAATGAATGTGGAACAGACATGTCTAGAAACAGCATAGTGCAGGGCAAGCAATTCCCCGTAGTACCGCACCCCTCGAAACGAAAACTCTGTCTCTTTTAGTAAGTAGAGTACTTACTGTATTCCACCCAAAAATTTGATGTCGAGATTTCACTGGAAATGTTTTGAGACTCCCTGAATAAAACGAGCATTTTTAGAGAAAGGCCCCTGTGTGTGTCTCTATTTCTGTGTGTGTAACTCTCTTTCTCTCTCTCTCTCTCTCTCTCTCTCTCTCTCTCTCTCTCTCTCTCTCTCTCTCTCTCTCTCTGCGTGTGTGTGTCAACTTGAGGTTAAAACCAAAGTTGTTATTTAAGTTTAATGCGTTTAAAGGATACGACACGAAGATTTTGAAGAAATTTCCTCCACCCTAAACTATCCTTTACATGGAAAATTTTTCTAAAACTTTGATTTTCTCGAAAATGACTCTATTTTGATTAAAATGCGATTATGTTTGCGATATTTTATGGCAAATTAAGTGTATATTTTGAATTATCTGGCTAGCCTATGTAGTTCCGTTTACTCTGGATTACTTTTGCATAACTGGTAAGCCGTAAGAGATAGCCCAAATCTTACTATAAAAATATGTAGATCGTGCTAAAACACACAATTTATGTCTGAATGCCTTTTTAATAGAGTGAACCAATCCGCAGATCCTAGAGGAAGAAGCCAAGAGATGTCAGATCAGGTTATCTGACAGGCCAGGAGACTGGTCCCTGTCTTTCTATCCAGTGACCAGGATGTGCAGGTTTTAAGTGATTGCAGACGATCATCGACTTATACGGAAGAGCGCCACATCGTCATTCGCTCTTGCACTGTCACATTCTCTAGTAATGGGGGGAGCTCATTACGAAGGAATTCCAGGTAGCGTGCTGCTTTGAGATGCTCCTCGAAGAATAATTGTGCAACAAGGTGGTCAACACCAAACATTCACTGCCGACTACTCTTGAAATGCTGCCTCTCTTACCCAATAAGGATTATCAACGCTCCAATAGTGCGTATTGTGGCGATTTACTGTTCCATTTTGTGGAATCTTGATTCGTCAGAAAACACGATCCTGGATACGAATCCCATAGCATTTGCTACTCGCTCCAGCAACCAATCACAGAAGTTCACTTGAGCTTCGCAATCTCTCCCCTGGAGTCCTTGGTAGATGTGTAAACGATAAGGATGAAGCTTATAAGCATCCAATATTCGCACTACGGAAAACTGACTAATGTTCACCTCTTGAACAACTGCCCGTGTAACTACTATGCACATTATTCTGGATGGTGTTCAAAACTACTTCTGCATTAACACCCGATGTTGCTGGTGCGTGTCTAACGGAGGCATTCTCGCAAACGATGCGTTGCACATAGACGGCTTTCAACATTCCGGAAGCTGTTTGCTGTTGGCTGTTGTCCATTAATATATCTCTCCCGCTATAGACGCTGAGCTGCTTGAACATTGGCTCTTGCTTCTCCGTGGACCAAAAACACAAAATATCGTGCAGCACCATACACGTGGAGAATGGAGTAGGTATTCATAATAACACACTACATAATGCCAGTCCAATGGAGCAGAAGTCATTATACCTATTATATTGCAAAATGCAGATAATCAAATACGGTTTAAATGATAATGTCCTAAACCATGAGGGACTTCAAAATTAGATTGTGAATTAGGTTTCCAACTTTTGATGAGCACAACGAAATTGTACAGTGCCGAGACTATCCTGGGGTTAGCGCGCAGGATAGTCATACCTTTATTCAGCCATTTGGGGCTAGACTGAAGGCACATTCCGAGTTCAGTCGCAGAACTTGTATGCCAGGCTCCATGCCGTTGCCACATTGCGAATTTCCTGCGTAATTCAGCCCTTTAAGATAGCTTTAATCCTTTGCTGAGCGTTTTAATATTATTACTTAAATGACAAAAGCTATTATGCATGTTATTTGAGATGTGCGAGACGTAGTTTATGCTATAGCGCAAATAAACTGTTACCTAATAACATATGCGTCTTGATTGTTCGGATCCATGGTAGATGTAGGCGTATCTCTAATTTGATTCAGCCAACCACGGCTCTAAGTAAGTACAAGAATTCACTACTCTTTTTATCTCATGTTGCTGTACTTATGATAGGTCAATTTTATCAGAGGCGTTTACTGAACTATATTGCTATGTATACTGTAATACAAGTTTGTAAAATCGGCTGGAAACGCGGAATTTGCTCTCAGTAAACTAGTGTATTTTTGAGGTGTACTATAGCGATAAGTAGGTTCTGTTCCTTAAACCTCTATTTCTCGGAATTCTGAGCATTCGTCTGTGTAAGAGCGTCAAGCAATACGTCTTTAAGCGCTTGATGCCAACCTTCCCAAAAATTTGGGGCGGACGAGCCAGCCGGTATGTATATATGCTTTATGTTTTCTTATTCATGTAAATTAAACCAGAAATAAGAGGCTTTCAGGAATCGTACATAAATTTTAAGACGGTAATTTTATAATGCCTCCATCTCAAACCTGTGACTTTCTTCGAAATTGTTAGTGATTTATGGTACAAACTGCCAACTTTTCAGTTTGGGGTTATAGGGAATTTTCTGAAAGCCTTAGTATTTTAATTTTACTCACAACGTTTTGGGCACTCACACAAACGCAGGCGCGCGCGCGCACACACACACACACACACACACACACACACACACACACACACACACACACACACACACACACACACACACCACACACACACAGGCCACGTTGTATGTAAAGTCTTTCGTTGTTTTAGTGCTATTAAAAGTTCCTAACGATTTAAGTTAGAAAACCATATGTTGAAGATATCTCATTGAGGAAACTACACTCTCAATTTTTCGCGAATAACATGTAAAGTCCTCAATCTAAATAAATGTATAAGTTTGTACAACTAGTGAACCATATAGACAAAATCTTATTAAAATTCAGATATCGTTAAAACACATGACTTATGCCAAAATTAGTTGTAGCATTAACCAGTTACTTTTCAAATAAATTATCCTTGCAAGTGTTAAATCGCCATTCATTTGTTTCTGGTGGTCATGCAAAAAGAGAAATTTCAAAGCCAGCTTATGTAAACTCACTTGTAAATATTTTACAACTGTTTCAGGCTCCCGTAGCCTCATGTACATTGAAATGAGTAATGAAATCAGTTCTGAAAACATTTATCTCGATTCACATGGGGTAAAAATAAGAATAGATTTTGTAACAATAGTTTGAAGAGTGGGCAGAGAAAGTCGTGCAAATTTAGGTTTTCTTTTGTTTATAATACTTACTCTCACTTGCTCAGTATTTTTCCAGTTTTCTTAATTCAGGGCCTGCACTTCCACTAAAAAGACATGATGTGTTGCACTCACACGACTGTCTCTACTCTTGTACTAACTATTCTTACAAACTCTATCTTGTTCATGTTACTCGAGATAAACATTTGTAGAAATTATCTTACTGCTGATTTCCTTGTAGGTGCAAGGGGCATATGGAATACAGTAGGTTTTCAGTAACAGTTAAATCTTTTAAATCTTTGCGATTTCCTTCTCTTTGCACGGAAGAGATAAAAAAGTGAATAACGACCTTCCATTTGAGAAACTTTTAGTTATGGCAAAACTCGTACAAATAACAAGGGATATCTCCGAAATGGTTCACTCCACAAAGAAAAATGCATTTGGACATAACTTGTGTATTTTAATGAGATTTAATAAAATTTGGCCTATCTCTTACGGTTTACTAGTTATGCAAATATCACCCAGAGCAAACAGGACTACATGGTCTATATATATAGAGTGTAAATGAATAACACCGCACGAATTTTATTGGTAATTGAGGGTTCATAGACACTCAATTTGAGATAGGAAAGCAATGGTCTACGACGTCAAAGTTATACGTACCTATTGAAAGTAATTAGAGATTGTGACCAATAAATCATAAACAGAGAGAAATATGTCAATAATATCCACTGGAATAGAAATAGCGCTTATTAGGATATTAGTAAGGCCTGTCTGCTGTCTCTCTGAAGAAGCAATTCAAAATTGTAGCGTTACCAAAGTCTCTTAAATTGAAGACTTAACATGTGGCTGCACGCCACTGCAATGGATAACAGGTTGCGGCGAGTAGCTATAGAAATATAGGCTAGTTCTAAAACGCGTGGCTTGCCCGTAAGCTTAAGCCAAAATAAACCAAAATAAACCAGAGAAATCGAGTTCAAACCCCGAGATGGGCAAACTCTTTTTCCCCCTTTCTTTGTCGTTTTGAGAGTACTTTTCTCTCCAAAGATCGCAAAGCTTTTTCATCGTTCGTTGTTCATTGTGTACGCCAAACCTCAGACCCATAGGTTACTACTGGCCTTTAATGGTTTATAAACTTTGAGTTTAGTATTTCTGGTTATTATCCCATTAGAGAAAATCTTTTCATTTGCATAATAAACTCATTCTCTGTCTGTAATCTTTCTCTTATTGTATCGCTCAATTTATTATCAGATTTAATTAAGGTGATATGAAACTTGCACTTACTCATTGTTTATTTCCTTACCTACCTTCTCCTTGTATCTCCCTATTGCACTGTAATATTAATCTTAAAGCTATGTTTATAATAATTCAATCGCATGTAGTTCCTGCAAGTGCAAATCAACTATTTACTTGTTAGGCTTAAGCCATCTGATTTAAGTGAAAACGAAGTTCTCAGTGTGTTCATACTATTTAGGTCATGCAGGTATAAATAATAGTTAAAGAAAAAGTTTAAACATTAGTTAAACGAAACACTACAACGCAACACAAATGTTTCCTGTAAATAAAATTAAATTAAGCATGCGCTTATGAAGAAAGAACCAAACAAACAAACAAACCAACAATCAAACTTACAAACAAACCTACAAAGAAACAAACACAAACAACAAACGAAGTAAGGAAGGAATGAAGGAAGGAACGAAGGCACAAATGAAGGAAGCAAGGCAGTGAAGGAGGAAGGAAGGAAGGAAGGAAGGAAGGAAGGAAGGAAGGAAGGAAGGAAGGAAGGAAGGAAGGAAGGAAGGCACTGAAGGAGGAACGAAGAGAGGGAGTAAGGAAGAAAGGAAGAAAAGAGGAAGGAAGAAGGAAAGAAAGAAGGAAAGAAGGAAAGAAAGAAACAAGATGGAAAGAAAGAAACAAGAAGGAAAGAAATAAAGAAGAAGGAAAGATATGAAGAAGGAAGGAAAGAACATAAAATATCCGATGTGTTGCACTCACATGACTTTCTCTACTCTTGTACTAATCATTCTTACAAACTCTTACTCCTCTATCTCCTTCGTGTTCGTTGAGATAAACATTTACAGAGCTTTGTTATTGCTTATTTCCTTGTTGACCGCCTCCGTAGTGCAGTTGGTAGCGCGCTGGCCTCTGGCGCGGAGGACCCGGGTTCGATCTCCGGTACCAGCATGGGGATTTTATCTCCTCTGGGAGGTCTGGCACGGGGTGCACTCAGCCTCGTTAGGTCCCGGAGGGACAAATTGAGGAGCTAATTGATGGAGAAGTAGCGGCCCCAGGTCGAGAAGACCGCATAACTGGCCGGGACGGCTCGGGGCGCTAACCACGTCCCACCTTCCAGTACTGCACCTCACCAATGACGCCTGTAGTGGGTAGAGGTGGGGGACGCAGCGGCTGTGTGGTAGGCCTTGGCCCTTCATAGGCTGTCGCGCCGGGGTTTAGTTTGGGGTTTAGTTTAGTTAGTTTAGTAGGTGCAAGGAGAATATTAGAATACAGTAGGCTGTGAACGATAGTCAAATCTTTTAAAGCTTGAGATCCCGTTCTCTTTGCACGCTTAACATACCAGGTGGCCCACCAGAGCCCGCCCCACCGTAAGTAGATAACCCTTCGTGCGTTAAAAGGGTTGCAGAAGTTCACGGCAGAAGAGAGGCCAGTTGCGTTACTGCTTCTTAGCGGGACGTGAGGCGAGAGGCAATGGAACGAGCGTGTGTACTTCGTGACAATAGATAATAACAGTATAAACAACCGAGAAAGTCTCATTTTACTTACAGGATCTCCATTTTCCAGGGAATAAACTCACTACTCTATATGGTACTATTGTCTAACATTTGAACTAGAGATTGTAAAGAGTAAGGATGTCGGCACATAATGTTTCATTGGCATTTCTTCGTTTCTTATTAATGTTATTGCTGTATTTGTTTACTATTAAGAATTAATTATTCTTATTAGTACCACATTCTGATTACTCTTATTATAGTTTACTCTTGTTAGTTTATTGTTTATTATTATTATTATTATTATTATTATTATTATTATTATTATTATTATTATTATTATTATTATTATTATTATTATTATTATTATTATTATTATTATTATTATTATTATTATTATTATTATTATTATTATTATTATTATTATTATTATTATTATTATTATTATTATTATTATTATTATTATTATTATTATTATTATTATTATTATTATTATTATTATTATTATTATTATTATTATTATTATTATTATTATTATTATTATTATTATTATTATTATTATTATTATTATTATTATTATTATTATTATTATTATTATTATTATTATTATTATTATTATTATTATTATTATTATTATTATTATTATTATTATTATTATTATTATTATTATTATTATTATTATTATTATTATTATTATTATTATTATTATTATTATTATTATTATTATTATTATTATTATTATTATTATTATTATTATTATTATTATTATTATTATTATTATTATTATTATTATTATTATTATTATTATTATTATTATTTTATTATTATTATTATTATTATTATTATTATTATTATTATTATTATTATTATTATTATTATTATTATTATTATTATTATTATTATTATTATTATTATTATTACAAAAGATTTTATTAGAGCATAGTTATTTAACATTTTCCTCATTCGAATTGTCTCCGTTGAAAATATTTTATACAAATACGTGTGCTCTATTTAGCTAAATAACCCAGCTAGCTATTTTTAGGTTTTATCGAAAGATACGTCTTCTTAAATCCTAGCCAAAAATTCATTCCATTAAGGCTCTATAAAATAAGAGTATAACACTCTTTGCTAGGTGTAACATTTAATTGAACTGAAATTCAGAGAGTAAGGGGTGAAGAATAAAATAGATCAGAATCTAAGAATCCGGGGCTTCGTCACTATCTCCGTCACCGGTTTTCGCCCCATTATCTTCCATTATAATTCTTTCAATTCTTTATCCTATATTTTTGCCACTTCCTGTTTTCTTGTCGAGACGTTA